>PVLD010019923.1:17317-35208 GCA_004027595.1 Dinomys branickii
TGTTACCTTCATCTTTGTTACTCAGGTTACACAGATGATGGCCCTTTTGATCAGTTCGTTTTTTCTCCTCCCTCATCTCCGTTGCCCTACCACTCAATCAGTTATCTTCCCTGTGATAATAACTGTACTCCTGGGTTTATCTATATCCTTGGACTCTCACCTTGGGAAGAGATATAGCAGCCTCAGACTATACTATAACTAATACAGGGGTGTATACAAACTGCCATGGTTGGAGGTGGGAAAGCACATATGCTCACAGAGGACCGCCCGGCTCCACCCTGTCGTCGTGCTATGGGTGGGGGCGGGTCCAGACCATGTGGCTCCAGCATTACCGTTCCCCACCCCTTGCAGCTGGGCAATGGGACTCCGAAGCTGAAGCTACGAATGCCGAAACGAGGGCGTGGGCCAGGGGTGTGCCTGGAGCGGCAACCTCCTCCCTCTCTATCTCGTCTCCCTCCAACTGCGCCATGTCAGATCTGCGATCTCCTCCTCCAGAGGAGGTTCTGCTTAGACTTTCCGAGGGTTTCAGGTAGTTTTTATTTTCATTTCTGACTTTCATTATTCTTCATTGTGGCAAAAGGTGTTAATAGAAAAGTTTCAGGTCCCCGTGTAAACCATCTATCACAAATTTTATTAAGCTAAGATGACATCCACAGTACTGTGACACCACTTCTGATGACAGTAATGTTGATTAATCTCCTTATGCCTGAGCATCTGGTGTTAGTGTTTATTGACTGGTGACTACTGAATATGCACATTCAGAATTTTCCAAATGCAAGAACACAGTGTGGCCGGGCATTCAGCTGTTTTGACAGACCTACTTCTGGTTTTTCCTCAACCCCAGCCCTTCACCTCAATTCTGACCCTGCATTGAAGTGAAACAACCTGGTTCCAGGGGAGAAGAAAGAGGAGGCAACTGTCTTGTGTCTCTGCCTGGAGGACACAGATACTATGGCTAGTTCACATGTCCCCAGCACTGCAGCACAGATCTTAGGTTAACCTGTCCCCAGTACCCTGTCCTTCTCACATCACAGTCACAGAAGGTTTTTCTCTCTTGGTGAGTTAATACAATGATCTATTTCCTATGATTTTTCATCCTTGAACCTTGGCTTTTGCTAGGAATGAAACATCTTGCTTTTTGGATCCTGGGATACTTGCTCATCTCAGTGTCTGCCGTTACGTTTGCCTCCACCCTTGGTAATATGTGCCCAGGGAATGTGCACATTGGATTATGGGGCTTGTTTGAGCATTTTCATTCTCTTTAGATTACCATATACATATTGAAATTGGGGAACTTTCAAAATATTTACATGATATTTCATTGGTGCACACCTAGAGAGAATACATTTACATCAACTATATAATCACTTCTCGGACTAATTGAACCCAAATTCATCAACTTTATACTTTTTATGTTGAATTTTTAAATATGAGTTCTAGTATATTAAGATAGATTTTTTTGCATACTTCAAATGTATTCTCTCTCTCTTTTTTTATGCTTTTTTAGAGACAGGGTCTCGCTATGCAGTTCAGGCTGGCCTTGCACTCACTTTGTAGCCCAGGCTGTTCTCGAACTTACAACGATCCTCCTGCCTCAACCCCCAAGTGCTGGGATTACAAGGGTGCGCCACCATGCCCAACTTTCAAATGTGTTCTCTAGGGATAGTTTATAAAGCTGGATTTACAGCCTATAAATATACTCACATGATTTTGCAAAGAAAATATGAGACATACAGTGTTAAACAACAGTTTTACTCCACAAAATCTAAATGTGGGTTATTGACATTCAATTTCTTGAATACTCAAGTAATAAAGTCAAGTAGTGCATACTATGCTTTGAAATGGCATTAGCAGGAACTAAATTATCCTTTTGGGGGGCTGCTTATAGCTTTGGTTGACTTCAGGAAGAAGTTGACTGACAAGGGCAGCTGCTTGTGGGAAACAGTTTGCACCCAAATAGGATGGAACCATAAGACTGAACAGATGTCGTATCATCTTCTTAGTGCCTGGAATACAGTGTAATGCTTTCACTTGCTTTTCTACCAGCAAACCTGAAAGTAAAATCTCTAGAAATTCTCACAAGAATTTCACAATGTTCCATGGGAGCAGGCAGCACACACTGTCAGGTTGCTTGTATCATTCAATGAATTAAAAAAAAATAAAATGACCTCAAATTATATCAATAGCTAGATTTAGGGAATGAATTGAAATCACTTCAAAAGCACTGTGGAAATATTATAGCTAATTTTAGTAATGAGAAAAGCAAAAGAACAAGAATGGAGAATGGGATTTATTCTTTCTAGAAGACAGAATTCTTATTTGTTGTCTGTGTTGAAGATGTCCGTTTTCCAGTTTTCTTCGCATTTCAATGTAGCAGAACTACCACAGGAGCCAGATGCCCATGGTTTCAGTTGCTTATGTCCCTGCATAGGTGTGTGCCTGAGGTAGGTTGTCACGAGGAAGCTACTGAAGGACAAGACATCTCTCTCAGTTTTTCCTTTTGTATCATGGAGATCCATATACCTGCTTGATAAATTTAAATAAAGTGATACAAGTGATTATATTTGCTGTAATGAACATTTTCTATGTTCTAAAATACAATGGATAATAGAAGACCCATTGGTTTATTAATTTTCCAAAAGACGGAGGAAGCAGCAATAGAGCAGCAGGGAGCAGTTCCCTTAACAATGTAGGAGACTGAAATTGCTTGATGTTCATTTTAAGATACATTATTTCTAGTACCAGTATGATATGCAATCCAATATGTGAGGATCAAAGAAACCAAGTCTGACATGTGTGTGTCACCTGGCTTTTTATTTCCTCTGTTAAGCTAGCAAATAAAATGAGACTGCCCCAGGCTTTGTTTGGTACTCCAGACTCACTCAGTCCTAATTTTGAGGGCAATGAATAATAAAGGTTTTGCAAAAATCATATTTGACTATTAAAAGAACATTTCTAATAAAACTGCAAACCTAAGAAAGAGAATTGTATATGACCATTGTGAAGTCTACTTTTATTTTTACCAAAAGGAGGTGTGAGGTTGTCTACAAGCTTGAATTACTTTGTGTTTTAGGCAGGAGTTGGGGGCACAGAGAAGGTTTTGAAGGAACAATGAGGCACTACAGTTGTGAAATTATTTTGTAATGCAGCCCATGCCTTCACTCACGCATGCAGTGCAGCCAGAAAAATCTATCAGGGTAGAGCTGGTAGAAGCTGGACTCAGAAACAGGGCAGACGGGTAGAAATGCGCATCCTTTTGAAGTAAAGAGGGCAAAATTGCATATTTGTATTAAACCATATAATATGTAGTAAATGTTAACACACATAGTGAGAAAAATATAAATACAATGGATAAATACTAAGATAATATAACTCTGTTTCCTTCTTGAATTTGAGCTGTAGCCACACCTGGCTTTCTACAGCAGCCCTCGGCACAGCTGTCCTTGTGTGCATGTCGCTCTTCGGTAATGAAGCTTATACGTCTTCAACTTTAGAGTTTCACAGAAGTCTGCAGGTATTTTTCTTTTAGAATTGGTGAAAAGATTTCTGCCACACTTTGGAAACAAAATTTCAGTTCTTTTTCTCATTAACAAGTGTCAGTGGTCCAGCCCACCATTGTATTGAACATTTGCTGTGTTCTGGGCAGGCAATTTAGCTAATCACCTAATTTAGTTTTCATCCTAGGCTTAGGATGAAGATATTATTATGGCAGTTTCAGCTGAACACTCTGAGATTAATTGAATAATGTAATAGCCATGGTGCTGCATCTGTGATGACTGAGGCCCGAGGGAGCTGGTCTGGGATATTGTCAGGGATGATTCAGTTTACTGATTCAGTTTTAGCAAGCAGGAAGATAAGCTTCAGAGACAGAAAATGATTTGACTAAGTCTTGCTGGAGAGTGTTTTAGAGCTGGCAAAAGAATTCAGGGATTTCTGAATTCCAGGCCATTGTCCTTTCTCATGAGATTGAGCGATATCAGATCCCTACATTGATTCTGTAGAAGCTAACAACCCCTGGGACATGGATCAAGAGGGAGAAAGGACTTGAGCTGGGTTGCCTCTGGCTGCACTCGCGAGCCTGTCTGGGTGTAGACCTGCAGGACCTCAGTCAGACGCCTGATTTTATCTCTCTCAATTAAGAAGTGATGCAATTAGCTGCAGACTGAAAAATTGGACATCTGTAAAGGCACATTAAAAACATATCAGAGAAGAAACAAGTTGGGGCTAGATGGCGGCACTTTGCTTTTCAGCTCTAGTATATCTTACCTCTTGGGATGGAGCATTTCTTTGCCATGCTGAACTTCAAAACCCCAAACAGGAAGGTGTAGGTGTAGACCCAGGACGCAGCATCCTCAGACACTTCCACTGCTGCACATTCTTGATGGATGTGACTCTCCCTGCACGGGCCTTTCTTCCCAGGGCGGTGGGGCTGCTCCCATCCCTTCTCTTGGCCTGGGCATCGATGCTGGCCACGTCCCTCCCACAGCCCTCAGATTATGGACCCGAGCAAAAAGGCAAGGAGATGTACTCTCATGAGCTCTTCAGTCCTCAAGGGCTGCAGGTGACGCTAGCAGCAACAAAGTGAGCCTGTGGAGGTTAAAGCAGACAAGAAACAGTCATTACACAAATAAGGAAAAGCCATAGAATTTAATATCATTTCCTCTGTCTCCATGCTTCAACCCATGTGGGCTTGTTAGTGCTCTTTCAATTTAATGATGTTCTTGCTGTGTTCAGTCCTTTTGCTGAGTCTTTACATATTTTTCATTTGTCTAACTGGTTATTTGTACTACTTGAAGGAGTAGATTTGTAAGAGGAAATGCTAGTTTACTGACAAACAGTGTTATGTGATTATTTTTTAGTAAAATAGACACTGTGTATGGCCATCACAATGTTTGCAATTTGCAGTGTGCATTCCCACAGGGACACATTCTAATCGAGGAGGTGGGACATGTTAGATGGAAGCAGCTCCTTGCTCTGAATAGAAGCAGTGTGGCCTCTGCAGTGGTGGGAACCCAGAAAGTTGGAGGTGAGGGACAAACCACATTGATGTGAAAGCACTTAGACAGGAGTCCAGGGTCTCTCAGGAAGTTCAAGGAGACAGGAACCGGCTGGGAGGAGCGAGGGAAGTGCTTCCAGGGGGCTGCTGCTGTTTCCATTTTCTCCAGTTAAGTACGTGTAATTTCACCACTGAAGAGCCTGCTTAATTCATGCCCATTTTTTTTCTTTTAGTAAATACATGTAACCATAATCAACATACTCTGATAGACACTCAGATGAGTGCATCTAAAATGAGCCAGTCATTCTGACTTTCTGGATTTGATGCCATTTCTCCTTTAAAAAACGAATGAACACATTTATTTTCTATTTCTTTTCACCATCTTACCATGAGCTCATAGACAATATATAATTATAATTCATAGCTCCTACTCTTCTTGTTTCATTGGATCTATTCATGACTATGTGTATAGGTATGTGCTCATAAATCTGCATTATCCTGTGTGTTTCTGCTAAAGGGAAAAGTAATTTTTAAAGATAGTATTATAAGCCTCAAACTTAGAGAGTGTGACTTTGAACTTCTAAGACAACTAAAATCTTTAGCCATTGTGGGACAAGATTTTAGGCGCTTCTCTGTGGGGGGAGAAAATAACTGATTCCTCTGCAGGACTTTGTTTCCTCTTACTAGTGGCAGAGACTGCCAGGTCTAATTCTGCACACCTAAACCTGTAGCAACTGTGAGAAGTCGTGGTTTGTCTTGTTAGCACTAAAACATTTTTGCTGTTGATTTCTGGGTAATGCTTACTGCCACATGTATGTAAGAGAAATATAGGAAAAAGTGAAGTTGTTTTTCTTCTAACAACACTCAACACAGAACATGTCACATCTGGCCACCAAAATGCCCTGCAGACACCAAATGGATGCCAACAGTCATCCTATTAACAAGTAAGAGACATTCTGACCATTGTTCATCAGGAGGTCTATGTGGACATGGGAGAGAAGAATAAATGTATATATATATCTTATTAAGAAGTTTCAGTGTCTCAGTTTGCAGGTGTGGTGTATTACCAAAACAAAATCAAGTGAACAGCCATGAAAAATACCCCAGAATCTTTTTCTTAAGGAAAATATCCAAGCTTTACTCTCTATGAAAAATATAATAGAAAAGATACAGAAAATGAATACATTCTGTGAATTTATCACAATACTTTGAACCCTAACCTATAATTTAAGAACAAAATTGGGTAGACAATTCACCTGAGCTTCAAAATGATTTGTGGCTCAAGTGAGCTTTGACTATTTCTTTCCTTAGGTATCTGCATTAAGCACTGTTTGCTGGATGAAAACAGTGAGGTATTTTGCCAAGAAGGTTTTAATTTGTGAGGAGGGTGACAAGCCTCAATTCACAAGAAAAGCATGTGCATGGTTTCTCTCTGAGTTCTGCATGGTAAGGGAGTTGTTTTCATCTTACATCTGCAACACTCAGTAGTCAACTTAGCTGTGCTATGATATTAAAAAGTTTAAATTCCTCTGGTGAATATCTAATCACGATCTTTCTTTTTATGGAAGATGTATTCTGTTTCCAGATTTGCTTGCTCTGAAGCAGCTTCTAAAGCAAATGAGTACATGGCTCATAAAATGTCACTAATAGACTCCATGTCATGTGGGGTTGGAATAGGATGCCACATAAGAAATCATGGTTTTTTGCAACAAAATCATCAAAGGAAAACCTAGATAAAGTAACTAATTTATTTATCTTTAGATATTTGAGAAAAATGTGTCTGTGTGTGTATCTGTGATGATTTATTGCACTCTAAAGTATTGTGTATAGAGCCCCCTTGTTTTCTGATCAGGGAAGATAATTTTTAAACTTCATCTTCATTTCCGTGCCAACAGATATGAGGACAGAATGTAGACCTACATAAGGGCTATAGTGAAGTCCATAGGGCTGTTACTGATTCTTTTTGCTATGCATGTGACCTCAAGCACATTGGCTTTTTTGAGCTATTACTTCTTATTTATGCCCTGGAGGTATTGGCTTGTCATGTAAGATAATACTCTGGGGAATGATCAAAGTTTGCTGTGCACATGTATGAATATGCTAGAATAAACCAACTGTTTTGTACAGTTAATATATACTAATATAAAATTAAATAAATATGCTTGGACCCTTGGAAGTACTAGAATCATATGAGATGTAATTATTTTAAAATTGAGCTAAATTATTTTTGGCCAAAGGGCAAGCCAGTTATCAAACTGCTCTTTATGTTAAAACATCTCTTCATTAATGAAAACTTTATGAATGGACCTTGTCATATACATGAGCAATATGATTCATCACAGATTTAAAGACTAACCACAGTGAATGATAATTATTTGAGATACATATTTAGTTGACCCTGAGGTTGCTTATGGGGTCTTGGCCTAGTCCCAGTCTTCTAAACAAGTGGATGGTGAATGGCTTAAATAACAGAGACAAATGGTATGATTTTAGGGCTCCAGGAAGGTCAAAACCATTGAATGGAATTTGAGATTCCCTGGGGATTGAGACAAAAAAACTTCTTCAGGGAGCCTGTATTTATTTAGTTTTCAAACAAAACTTCTTCAGGGAGCCTGTATTTATTTAGTTTTCAAACATACTGAGGCAAGTGCAAAACCTGAACAGGACCTTGGGAGTCAGTTCAAAGATTTCTCCAAGTAGTAAATTTTGCCAATTAAGGGAACTGTCTTGTCTCCAAGGTTAGCAGCTTTATTGCTCTGGAGTAGGGGGTGTCAGTAGCCCATGTCCTTAGCTGCCTCAGCTTTGATTCTCTTCACTTCAGAGCACCCTGCCTCCATCCTTTACCAACACAGCCAGAGGTCCCTGTGTTCAGCAACTTAACCTTGTGTAGATCTGTCTCCATCAGTCAACGACTATTGTAGTTTAGGTACTGAACATCTCCCAAAGCCCTTGTGTTAAAAGGACTTGGTCCTCAGGCTGGGGCTCTCAGATAGTGGTGGGATGCTTAGAAGAGGGCGCCTAGTGGAAAGTCCAGAGGTTATTATGGTCATGCCCTTGAAGGGGATTATGGGACTCCAGTCTCGTTCTTCTTTTCTTTCTCTCTGGTTTGTGATGCAAACAGTTTTGCTCGCTGCATGCTCCTGTCATAATGTGCTGCCCTTGGCAATAGCCCAAAGCAACAAATACAATCAGTCATGGACTGAATCTCCAAAACTGTAAGCCAAAGCAAAACTTCTTTTTAGAAGTTATTTATCTCAGGCATTTCATTATATCAATGGCAAGCTGGCCGGTAATATGGCATTAGGAAATGACACAAACTACAATCACTACCTCTTATGTGATAAGCACTATGCTAGGGGCTCCCACACATTGTGTCTGTCTCTCACTGAATCTTCCCAAGTGCTGGACTGATAGGAAGCAGGAACAAGTGTGTTGCTGGAGTGCGCTTTTCTTCCTCCCCCTCTCTTCTCCCTTTCTGTGTCTGTTTCTAATTCTCTGTCTCTGTCTCTGTCTCTGTCTCTGTCTCTGTCTGTCTCTCTGTCTCTCTCTCTCTCTCTCTCTCTCTCTCTCTCTCTCTCTCTCTCTCTCTGTCTTCATACACACCCTTCTGCCAGGATGGGAGAAAAGTGACTTGCTTATGGTAGTACATTTAGTCTTTAAAGATCTTTTACCAAGCTACGTTTTTCTTGTCCATAGGCTCTTATTTCCTTTGCTTTAAATGATAGTCCAGTATAGCAGCAGCTGTTGTGCTAATTAGAACAAACAGTACATTGGCCCCAATCTTCACCTTCTGTTGGCTATGAAATGAGGACACTAAACTGTCATCTCTTGCAATATACAAACATCATCAGCTCCTGAAAGCTCATGAATGTCTCCTCTGTGGCTTCTTGCAATCATAATAAAGATTTCACTGAGTCACTCTAGGCTGATACTACAGCTATGCACACCCACTCACTGTAGATTAAAGTTGCTTGACTCTGTCCGTGAAGAGCATGTTTCTGTGAAGAACACAACACCTAGAAAGGCCAGAGTAAGTTAATAAAAACACAATGTGATATACAAGAAACATTTCCAGACTCTCATGTGTAACAAAATCCTATACTAATCTGGGCATGTGGTGTGTAATTCCAGTTACTATGGAGGCTGAGGCAGGGAGTCACAAGTTTGAGGTAAACCTGAGAAACTTAGTGAGACTGTTTCAAAATAAAAAATGTAACTTTAAAGGGTGGGCATGTGCCTCAATACTGGTTTAATCCCTAGTACTGGGGGAAAAAATCTGCACTTGCTCTAAAATGTTATGTCGTTCTACAACCTTTCTAACATAGGTAGGCTAGGAATGATATATAGGAGAGAATTTCTGTTGATTTTTTGAAAAATTCATCATTCAAATGTGGAACAAGAAATTAAGAATGCATGTAACTTCATTTTGCTTTCTTAGCTATCTCATCCGAGCCACAGTCTCTGGGCACACATAGGACTTCTTCAAGCTGCTATGTGGGCCGTGGCTCTCACACGTGATTTTTATGGGCAGGTGTGTGAGTGACATGCAGCATGGAAATCTTTGCAATTAACAGTAATCAGCTCATATATATACAAAGAGTGTCATGTAGGCAAAAGAAAGGGAAAAAACCAATTGTAATTATGAGGATCTTGGTTTTTTAAAAAAGAATTTATTGCTCAAATATACCATTTTCCACTTTAGAAAGTGAAATTATTATAGTTTTCCCTTTGCTTCTATTATTGTCGCTCTTTTCTTGAGAGACTCATTATAATCTTTCATCAGTTCTATTTACTTTTTCATGAATAAAGTAGTAAGATTTGAAATATATTAATATATTAAAATATTTTTGTTTTTATTTCTTTGTTGTTTGAGTTTGGGTATATGTATTATCTATCTATGTATTTATCAATCATTTATCTGTATGTATATATAGTATATTTCTACATGTAAAACAGCATATTATATAACTATATTAATTTCAATATGTAAAATAATGAAAAAACAAGCCAATATTTCTTGCAAACAGAAAGATTTGAGACAAATATCCAAAGAAGAAAAAGTTTATTTGTCCCAGGTAGAATTTAGTAACTAGACATTCATTCAGCCCTAATATTGTTAATCCAGGAAGTTTTAGGAGTTGTAGAAAAGCTAAAAAACACTTTGGACTGTCTCTAGGAAAACAGCTATGTTAGATGGAAAAATGTGCAGATTACCTAGATCCTAGTCTTTCTCCTTATACATTATTCATTCTAAGTACAGTTTTTCCATCTTATAAAATTTTTCTGAAATTTATTGAAAATTTGGATAGAAAAACTTGATGAGTATATTAGTGCTTAATTCTGATATTATTAGAACTAGAGTGCCAGAGAAGGTACACATCTAAACTCCATCTGTGTCACACACACACACACACACACACACACACACACACACACACACACACCATGCATTCAGCAGGCAGAGTATACACACTGGGGGATGTGCTCTCTCCATCCTGACAGTTCACACTGATGGTCCCAGATGCACCCCCTGGAGCCTCCAATGCACTCATTATACTGGCATTTTGTGCTTATCAGGTTTTCACATTGGAGCATACACAGAGGAAAGATAAGATATTTTTTCTCCATGGAGAGGAGATAAATACAAACAATTTATTAAAACAACTGATAAGAAACATACTGTAGAATAATCTACAAAGTCCTAGGTGAAATCACAGGAGATACTGATGGACTCAGTATGAAAAATCACAGAGTACACATTACGATGCATTGTATCTACTAATTTTCTATTTTGCTTTTCATCTCTGTATTTGTCACTTTTCTTTGTCCCACACATGGTAAAAATATGTAACCTTTTTAAAATCCTCCAGTCATAAATTTGTGTTTTATATTCTGTACTTGCCTTGCAGATGTCTTTATCTATAATGCTAGCAGTGAATTTTACAAAAATATTATGTATAGATTACCTCATGAGCATAAGTTGAGCTAATCATAACATATTTTAGGGATTAATGAAAAATAAATGTTTCCTAATTATGAGATATTCAGTATTGTAATTGCTGTGCAGAGTGGTAAGTTGTCTATGTTCAGAAATATTTAAGATAAATTTTTATTAATGTGAAATCTTATTAAGCTGACTTCGGGTATATTTAGTTAACAAGTTGTGAATTGGGTATATAAGAAAATATATGCATTCAATGATCATCTTAATAATGTGCTTTCACTTTGCTTATATTTCTGAAGTCATACCATTGACAATGACAAGTTATACCAATGGCATTCAGTGACTTCCATTCCTGATGACATGGATGCTGATTTGGTAGTAAACAGCTGCTATAGTACCAAAATATCATCTCCTGATATTTCAAATGATGAATCAGTACAAGTTTCAGACTTGAGAAGGAGGAAGACCAACTGTCTTGGTTACTTTTTTCTCATTGCTGAGACAAAATACCCAACATTCAAAATTAAGGAAGAAAAGATTTATTTAGCTCACAGTTTGTGGAGGTTTCATTCCATAACCAGCTGGCTCCAAGGCAGGGTGACATGGTACAGGGGCAACCATCCATGGGGGTAGAAGATAGCAAAAGCAAGGAGAGCAAAAAAGGGATGGGGAGAACAGGCTCTTTTCTTCTCTTATGTTGTAAGCAGGCTATCTCAGCCACTCGGGGTTGGCGCAGCACTCACACTATCTCCATGCCCTCCTCTTGCACAAGCTCAGGAAGTTTAGAAAGTAAGGATCCTGGCACCCTGATGAGTCCCTTAGTTAAACTTCTAAACTTCTCAAATTGACACAATGTATCAACCATTGCACCAACAGTTATTTAACAACTGTCTTGGTTACTTTTCTTTCATTGCTGAGACAAAATACCCAACACCCAAAATGAAGGAAGGAAGGTTTATTTAGCTTACAGTTTGTGGAGGTTTCAGTCCATACTTGGCTGTCACATGGCAGAGGGCAAATGTTTATGGCAGCAGAGCACTGCAAAAGCAACAAGCAAAAGGGAGGAATGGCTGCAAGCAGCCTCTTCTCTTTCCTTACGTTGTAAACAGCCTACCCTCACCCAGGGCGTGTGTAGCTCTCACATGGTCTTCATGCCCTCCTCTTCCACAGGCTCAGGATGTATACAAAGTAAGCACCTTGGCTTCCTGCTGCATCACTCAGCCAAACCTCTAGACTCCCCAAGTTGACACAATGTATCAACCATAACAACAACCCTCTACACAGTCTTATTTAAACTTCTGAGAAATGTGTAAAAATCCTCTAGTCATAAATTTGTTTTATGTTCTGTACTTGTCTTGCTAAGGTCCTTATCTATAACTCTAACACTGAATTTAATTAATATATCATGTCTGAATTACCTCATGAGCATAAATTGAACTAATATGCCCCCAAAGATCATAAGAACTTGTAATATTTTAGCAATTAATGAAAAATAAATTTTTCCTAATTATGAGATATTCAGCATTGTAATTGCTGTGTAATTGTAATTTTTCATGATGCATGATATGTATGTGTATGTGTGTGGGTGGGTGTACAAACATATACATGATATATGTACACACTGTCAATTATGTTTGTGATTGAGGAAGTAAAAGCTTAAAGTAATTTTCTCCAGATGACATTTTTAAGAGATTTAGTATTATGATTTCAAATCACATGGATGAAGCAATGTGCAAAAAAAGAAAAGGTTGCATCTGCACAGCCAAAAATAATAGAGATTTTAGAAAGAACTTTCTGAGAATAGTAACTTACTATCAGATATACTTAGTTGTTTAAAATATTTTTCTTTACTATCTATCTATCTGTAATTTTATTTTCTCCTCAAAATGAGCCTGAAGCAATTTAAGTTGTTTCCTAAGGCCAAGAAATTTGGGGAAGTCTGTCTGCTTTTCTTAACTCATGGTCAGCTGGTAGGGTGACTTGTGGGATGGTGGAGGTTGTCCTATATTTGTTGTTAACACAGGAGTTACTTGCCTACATGATGGTACTTTCCTAAAGAAAAAGGAAAATGACCCAAATTAAAATTCCTGAATCCATGCAGAGAATAAACAGCCATATATTTTGTGGTGAATAAAAAGTGCTTACAATAGTAAGGCAATGTCAAGGGAGCTGACTCAAGGGTAAGGTCATCAAAATAATTATACAGGAAAGCCCATGAAGGGCTGGAGGTACAGCTCAGTGGGCTAAGTGCTTGCCGCTAAGCACTAGGGCCCTGAGTTCGATCCCCGGTCCTGGAAAAAAAGAAAAAAAAAAAAAAAAAAAAAAAGAAAGCCCATGAAATACAGTGCAATCTCTGAAAGAGTGATTGCTGTCAGAATCCCTAATCAATATCTTTAAAAGAGTGGCCAAACAGCTGTTATTAAGTCCAACAACAGCTTTTTCATAGTTGATAAAGTTGGTTCGTGGCTGTACCCAAGCATCTTCAAATCCTCACTCCTAAATGCACCTGCCACTTTCTTGAACATGCTCTTCTCTAACATTTTTTTGCTTATAGAAAATCCCATTCATCTGCAAGTTCTCTGTCATATCCTCATTTGATATTGATAATCATTGTTATAGCTTGTAACTAGCTGTCCCCCCTAAAGCCTCATACAGTTGTAGGGGGTGCTTTTCAGAAGTGGCTGGATCTAGAGAGTGTGGTTCTGGGAACAGGGTGTGTGATTTCTAGATCAGTTCACTGATTGGTTTGGCACATCTCTGCCTAAGACTAAAGATGTGAGTGCTACACCCACTCAAGGGTGAGCAGTCTGCCTACAATACAAGGGATAGAAAGAGGGTTAACGTTCTCTCACCTGTCTGCTTGCTGTGGACTCTTTCTCCTCTGTGATGCCCCTCTGCCATGACATCTTGACTTGGAGTCAGCCAATTATAGGCTGAAGCCTCTACAAACTGTGAGCTAAATAATGCTTTACCCCTTTGAATTTGGATGTTAGGTATTTTGTCTCAGCAATGAGAAAAGTAAGCCAATCACTATTACTGATTTCAATAAAAATTTGAAATTTGAACATTTTTCTGCTGCTAGAGATAAAGCCTTACCCTTCACAATATCTAGTTGTATAAACTACAACAGATATCTTCTGTTGTAAAAGAATGTCTATTCTGTATACAAAAGAAAAAAAAAAGAAAGAAAAGAGAAAGAGCAGAGAAGAAGAAAAAGATAAAAGCCATATGCTGAAGACATCCTCAACATGAGCTCTGTGACCTAGTGGGAAGAGTACTAGCTTGCAGGTGTGAGGTGGGGATCCATGTCCAGATCGTCCCTGATTCTCTGTGCTAGTGTCCATGAGGTGTGTACCCTTTCTGACCCACACGGATAGAAGCACATAAGTCTCTTCCTATACAACACATTTACCTTCTTGTCCTTCCATGAAGACTATGCTAAACAGGCACAATTGTGCTTCTTTTATGTCCCATAATACCTACTATTGACAGGTACCTGGAAAATACTAAGACATTTAAGATTAATTGATTTATACAAGAAATGTAAACAATATCCACTGCAAACATGTACTAACAAAAATAAGTGAATTAAATTTGATTGTTCCTTAAGTGTGGAAGAGAAATAATGATCCTTGCTCTGCACATTGCACACTTTGCTCTGTAGAGAATCATTGTATGTGAAGGCATTTCAGGAAATATCCTGCAAGGGATCATGCACATAGGGAGATCTAGACCAACCTTCATCTCAAGAGAAGCTGACTTGGCTTCTGTGGTTTAAATGTGATTCCAAGAAACTTAAGGAAAATAAATACCTTGTAGGTTGGACAAGAGCAACTGGAATACCAGTTCAAGTCTGGTAGGTGCTGTAACAATTTCCTGTACCAATACTGGGTCTGAACTTCTTTCCTACTTTTTCATTTTCATCTTTGAGTGTTTGTGATTGGTTCATATAGAAAGCTGCTTTCTTACTTAGAATAAGGTCAATGTTATTTTTCTCTGTGATGCAATATGTCTCACCAGAGTTCAATAGTTTTATCCATGTAGTTGATCTTCACAAAAGCTCAGTGATTAAAGAAAGCATGGAGACACTTTTTGAGCATGCATTGACTATAGCGTCACAAACGTTTTAGTGTGAGAGCCAGGAGAAAGAAATTCAGAAACTTATTTTCTAGCCCCTGTCCTGTTTTCTTCCCTTCATAGGGCCTTGGGCTTGAGAGGATCCTGGAAGACCTAACTCCTGTGACAAAAAACCTCTAGATCAATCACAGCCGTCTGTGATGTCCACATCTGACCTCATGTCAGTGACCTGTGGCTAAAGCTACTTAATCACACATTCAGCCTTCTGAGTTCCATTTGAAGGTTTTGTTTATTTCTGGAGAAGCTGACAAATGACCAGCCATTAATGGAACAAGTTCTCACACCCCGAGAGCAGCAGTTCACCACAAGGCTACATTGACTCTCAGCAGAGCCACTGCATATGATTACCACTTGGGAGACGTCCAAGAATCTTTTCCTCAGGATCATCCTTAAATTAGAATGTTTGGCATTTTGTTTTGCCTGGAAATGCAAGCCATATAAAATTATATGGAGGAAGCTGGTGTACTTAAGAAAGCTATGTCTAAGATATCTTGCTAGGGAAACCTTCAGCCATTATAGTCTCCAGACTAATAGCTTATCTTTTCATCTTCCAGTAAATCTTAAAATTGTTATATAAGCATCAGCAGTAATACTGTTCCTGCCTATAAAATAATAGATGTGACTATGTAAAATGTTCTGGTTACTTTTACATTCTCTAAATCATTTTCAGGCATAGCTTTGATCTAAAATGGACAGCAAGTATCATTTATCAAGCCATTCACTGCTAACCACCCTACCTTGGGGCAATAAACATTTTAAAAAAGAAGTTATTTTTGTCTGCCTTGAAATATGCAAGCTATTTTATGGGCATACATCGCTTATGGTGACTGATGTGTGTTCTAACCCTAACATATGATATCTTGCATATTGTCTTTAGCAGAATTTTAAAAACACTGTACCTTGGTTATCAAACTCAATTGGCTCCAAATTCATGTTCAACCACTGAAAAGTTGAAGAACTGGACATGTTTTTCCCATAAGAAATAATGGAAACCAAATAATTAGTTCTGAGGCCCCAAAGTTACATGTATAAATTCATTTCTCCAGGACTTCTTTCTTAACTGTATCGTAATTCTAGTAGTTTTCCTCTTAGCTTTACTGCTGGTATCATTAACTTTCTTTGGAGCCATGGTTGTGACATTTTACACAAATAAAGGACAAAAAAAAGCACAGTGAGGAATGTTTTAATGCACTGGCACAACGCTGATGCTGTCTGGGTGAGGAGTGTGTAGGCTGGCGTGTTGCCCCCTTTTGTTCACTGTGAGATGTGTTGTGTGACTAACTCTCAGCCGCTTTGGTTTTTTAAAAATGGATTTTCAGTTTGACTATCAAGCAAAGTTGCAAACACCAAGCAGATTTTATTTTGAAATTTGTTGAGGAGTGACAAGTTCAGTTTGAGCTGAGAGCTGTTCTTTAACAGAAGTATTGCTGTAGGTATTTGTAATAGACCTATACAGAAATATAGTGACACGCCTAAAATGTATGAAAGAAATCAACTGCTTTGTGACAGCTTTACTTCCATCATGTTTGTAACAGTCAATGTGATAAACTTATCATGCAAAGATTAAGATTTTTTCTTATCCTTTCTTGTCTCTTATTAATTTTATGTGTACAAAGTGGATTTTGAGGCTTTTAATAAGCAAACTCAAATATGTGATTCAATACACTACAATCTTTATAAACAAATACTAATAAAATGAATGTAGTTAATTTTATGGGTAACCCAGGAGGCCAGGGTAATTATGTCCATTGTTTACAACATGCTGCGTGCTGCAGCTATGCAATTGTTCTCTAACCACTTCCAAAATCTATTAAAAAATGTGTTAAAAGCTAATTGCTGATTGGTGGTCTATGTTCTAGGAATGGCACAGATGTAGAATAAGAATTATTTTTTCAGGGCTGAAAGGAACTTTTAAAAACCTATACATAATATAAATTGGTTCTTTTCTCTCCTCTTCCCCTACCCTCCTGTGACCCCTCTTCCTCTGTTTATTTACAAAAGCTTTGTTTCCATTTTTTCCTTCTTTTATCATTTTTTCTTTCCCCTCCTCTATCCCAGTTCCCCTTTCCTTTTGAACAATTTCTTCTTGTTTCACAATACCTGTTACACATTTTTTAAACCTGTTATACATTTTTGTACTTACTTACATTTTCAGTTTCTTATACCAGAAAAACAATGTGGTAGTTTTACATGTGTGTTTGATTTACTTCACTTAAGAGAATGACCTCAAGGTATATCCATTTAGCTAGAAATGTCTCAAGTTTATCCTTTATGGCTGAGTAGTACTCCATTGTGCAATAAAAATCCACTGTACCCATTCACCAGTTGATGGGCATTTGGGCTGTTTCCAAGATTTAACTATTATAAACTTTGCCACTGTAGACATGGGTGTGCATACACTGCTGTGGTATGATGCTTGTAATTCTATTGGGAAGATATTAAGAAGGGGAAAGGCTGGGTCAAATGGAACCTTTGGTTTTAGATTTTTGAAGAATCTCTACACTGTTTTCCAGAGTAGTTATACCAGTCTGCCTTCCCACCAAGAATGAAGAAGTGTTCCTCTTTCCCCAAAGCCCCACCATCATTTGCTGTTGGGTGATTTCTTTTTTTTTTTTATTTTAGAAACATAAAAGTACAAAAACATATTAACAAACAGACTCCCATTATCATAGAAAATAGTACAATCACAACTAATCTATAGACAAGGTGATATGGTCTCAACAGTAGTTGTTGCTTTATCCATTGATATCTTCGAATTGTAGATGTATGGACCCATATACAGACATGCAAATTTAGTCAGACAGTTGATCCTCT
>PVLD010019924.1:0-35106 GCA_004027595.1 Dinomys branickii
GGAAGGAGGGAAGGAAGGAAGGGGGAAAGAAAGAGGACAGGAGGGAAGGAGAGAGCCATTGGGAGGGTGTCTCAGTCACTTTCCCACTGCTGGGACAAAATGCCCAACACCTGTAACTTAAAGGAGAGGTTTATTTGGCTCATGGTTTTGGTGGGATCAGTCCCTGGTTGGCTCCAAGACAGAAACAGCACGGAGATAGGGAGATAGGGAGAGGAGAGCTGCTTGCCCCGTGATAGCCAGAAAGCAGGGCAAGAAGAGATGAGCTGGGGACAGGTTATACCCCCAGGAACTACCTCCAACCAAGCCCCACTTCCCACAGCACACTCAGCCACGAACTCATTGATGGGTAAGTTCACTGAGGAGCACAGTGCCCCCCAAGAGCCAATCACCTTTCAAGCCCATGGAACTTTGGGGACATTCTGAATCTAAACCATAAGAGTGGGCAAAGCAGAAGCCACAGAGCCCCGTGCTGGGGGCTAGGGTGATAAGCAGACTGCAGAGGCCCATGTCACACCCACAGGGCCCCTGCTGAGAGTGTGATGTGCATTGTTTTTGAACAGTTATTTCCCAAGGGCTATGGTGGGCTAGGAAGACCAGCAACCCTAGTAAGAGCATGATAATGAAAACCATGCAGCCATGAAGCTCAGCTCCGAGGTGAAAGCAAGCTTTGTATTTGTGGCTTTGTACTGATGTCCAAGTCCCAGGCCTACACCCTTGGGTCCCTTCTGAGGCCTTGAGGATGTGCAACTGAAGAGTTCTGAATTTTAAACTTTCTTAGCCTCATAGTCTCTCCATTCCCTCCTATCACAGAAGTCATGAACATGGCCCAGTGGCAGGAAAGTGGCTTTCCTGTTAGAATTCTGGCCTCCACCTCATCCCACTGAGAACACAGTGTCCTCTGGTATTCTTGCAAGGATGAGATAGGCAGGCAATGAGGAAACTGGTTTCCCCAGGTGTCTCCCCGACCCCGGTACTGGGGATCTAACTCAGGACCTTGCACTTGCCAGGCAAGCGCTTATGCTGCTGAGCTATATCCCCAGCCCCTCAAGGTGCCTTATCATCTCCAGCATGTCTTACCTTACCCTGTGAGTACCACAGCAGTCACTAGCCCTAAGGGCTTCCAGCTGTGACCAGAGAAAAGATCAGGGAGTTTCCATGGTCCAATCTGACCCAAAGGGCAGGACAAAGATGGCCTCGTATGTCCTCTAGACAATTTATAATTTGCGGTCCCTGACAGATATTGACTTCTGGTGCCCATGGGCCAAGCTGGCAGGGGCTACAGGGCCCCTGACCCACAGAAAGAGCAGGGATGGCATTACCAATGACTTCCAGTGAGGGAGACAGGTAACAAGGGCACTGCCCTGTGCTGGCAGTCTAGGGCAATGCCAGCTCCTTTCTGGGGAAGCTGAGGCTGAGCCAGGCATGCTTGCCCACCTCCCTATGCTCACCCCTCCAAATATCATACCTCACCTACCTTAAAACACCAATCTGTGCTTAGCAACCCCCTGTACTTGTCCCTTGGTAACTTTTCTCCCGTTGCTCAGACAAAATACTGGATGCCCAAAGTTAAGGAAGGAAAGGTTTATTTAGCTCACAGTTTGTGGAAGTTTCAGTCCATACTCAGCTGGCTCCAAGGCAGGGTGGCACATGGCACAGGGGCAATAGTTCATGGTGGCCGGAAGACAGCAGAAGTAGGAAGATCAAAAAGGGAGGAGTGAAAGGGCAAGCCTCTTTCTCTCCCTTATAGTGTATACAAGCTGCCTGCCCCGGGGGGGTGCAGCACTCACACCCTTAATCCCAGCATTGGACCATGGATCAGTCACAAACTCTAGAATCCCACCCCATGACTGCATGAGACTCTAGAGGGACATCCAGACACAAACCACAACACTCTCCTTCTTGGTTAGATAGGGTTGGATTCTGGCAGTGTGATGCACTTCCTGACTATGGGAGTCAGGTGCACCTCAGTCTGCTCGGCCAAGGTTTGCCTGGGGTTCTCTCTGCTTTTGTTTTTGATTTTTAGTTTTTTGAAAAAATGTCTTGCTATGTAGTCCATGCTAGCCTCGACCTCACAGCAATCTCCTGCATCAGCCTCCTGAGTGTTGGAATTATAGTGTGCGCCACCATGCCCAGCCTCTGGTTTCTCTTTGAAAACACAACAATCAACACAAAATAGATGTGGAAAATCGTAATAAACTTAATAGTATTAAACTTACTGGAATAAGTTTAAAACATGAGACATTTGCCACCACGGTGCTAACCTTTGTTTTGCTCCAGTCACCTGAGATGCATCTGACCTGAGTCAGTTCCAACCCAGCTCCTTCCTCCACAGAGGACACACAGGAAACACTGAAGAAGCCAATAGCAGTCAAGATGAAATCGAACTGAAAATGCACAAAGGAAGGCCGTTCACATTTCAAGTGCAAGGGCATATTGGTTGCCTTACCAGAGAGGGAGTCATGGCCTTATTAATGATTTCCATGCCTGTAAGAGTTCCTAGCTGACTCCACCCTGCTGGTTTTACCTGAAACATTACATACCTTGTCTGCATGTATTTGGTTAAGATTGATCTTTGTTTGCTAATGGCTAACTTTGGACTGGCCTTTCCAGCTCAGGAACTGCAGCTAAATCTGTAGCAGGTGTGCTGGAGAAGGGGGAACAAGGTCTAGAATGTCAGAAAGCTGGCCACTGGAGGAAAGCTTGGGTTTTGATAGAGTCTTGGCAGACTTTGACCCCATTAACAAGAGATTTCGTTGTCCAAATTGGTCATTTGGGAATCACAGTAGTTACTCTGGCAAATAAAGAAGACAAGTCTATCAAAAATTTCTGTGTATGCTGTTACTCATGATCAGATTTTTAAGTGTACTTTATGGGTTCAAAAATATGTTCATAATATAATAGGTGTTAAAACAAATAGATGTAACTTCTCCCACATACTCCTATCATAAATACTAACTCTGCACAGATGTCTGCAAACTATGCACAAAATCCACTCCCTTAACATTGAGAACCAAAGATTCACAAGTCTGGTTTTCTCCCTTGCTTTGTGCAGTGCTTCAGAGTAGAGTGACTGTGTCCCTCAAGGATTCATATATTGGAAACTTGGTCCTAGTGTGGCCATCTTGAGAGATCATGGGCCCTTTAAGAGATGGGGCTTAGTGGGAGGTGTTTGGGTCTCCAGAGCTCTGCCCTCAGAGACTAACACCACTCTATGGGACCCTCAGTTCCTTCTCCAATCACAGGGAGGTGTCATGAAGAGAACACCTGCCTTCACCCCATCATGATCACTATGTGACTGCCTTCTCACAGGTGCCCTACACGCTACCATCTGCCCAAAGGTGACACAGGCGGGGGACCCTCCCAAGAGCTAGCAGCACACTGTTGGGACTTTCAGCCCCCCAAACTCTGAGCTAAATCAACCTCTGCTCTCTACAAAGCACCCAGACTCGAGTATTTTGCTATAGCAACAGAAAATAGATTAATACAATTTCCATCCTAATTTCCAATCTTGCCATCACTTCTAACAAGAAATATGCCCTGAGCAGTTGCCACTCATTACCCACTGATTTGTTCTGGAAAGTCTGTAATTTAGTTACCTGGTCACAGCTGCTAGAACCCAGGAAATGGTACTGACATCTCGGGAGAGGAGGCCATCAGCGCCAAAGGAGAAGGCAGCCCATCAGGGTGCAGGGCAGCTTCTCTCTCTGTGGCTTTGCATGTCTGCCTGTTCCTCACCGACTCACAGCTTCTGGCCAAGTGCATGATCAGTGAATGAGTGCTTACACCTCCTCGGGCGTTGCTCCTCCTGAAGCACGGGCCGACTGTAGTAAAACTTCCCAGTCACTACTGACCAAGGCCTGGTGTCCACAAGCTGACAGGGCAGGGGACCAAGAGATGCAGGGAGCAAGCGGAAGGGGAAAGAACGAAGGTGCGCCATGCACATGCAGCATCTCCCCAGGGTGAATGCAATCATCATGTGCCACAAATATGGACTAATAATTAAAATTTTTTTTAAATAATAAAATATAAGTAAGTAAATAAATATATAAATGATGGGATTAAAGGCCAGATATTCTAGAGCCAGATTGCTTATATTCTGTGACTATTTCTGCAGTCCAAAAACTCCAGCCAAACACAGCTACCACCCAACCCTGCCTGTGGTCACCCCTCCTCACCCTGGGTTTCAGCACCCACCCTCAGTTCCAGAGGCTTCCCCAGTGCAGTGCTTAGGGAGAACTGCCCCAGCTGAGTGGAGGACAGGACAGGGCATGTCCTTCATTTCCATCAGGTGAAATAATTCCCAGGTGTGATGGTGCACCCTGTAATCCCAGCACTCTGGGAGGCTGAGGCAGGAAGATTGCAAGTTCTTGCCCAGCCTGTGTTACTTAACAATTTATTAAGACCCTGTCTCAAATAAAATAAAAAATCTGAAAAGTGTTAGACTGTAGCTCAATGCAAAGGCCCTGAGTTAATCACCAATATTAGGGGAGGAACTTTTGCTCTTGAAGTTTTTTCTGCCTGCCTCAGCCCCATGCTTCCTCCCTCCTGCCCACAGCTTTTCCTCACACCTTCAGCCTGCTCTGCTCCGGAGAGGCTGCTCCTCCTACTTCCCTGGCCCTCACGCCCCTGCTCCATCCCTGCCTGGCCTCTGGGAGCCACAGCCTTAGCTTCACACAGAGGTGTAGCCAGTGCCTCACCACCAGCTGCTGCTGTTCCCCACTCTGAGGCCTGGGATCAACCCCCACTCCCCAAGCACAGGGCTCAGCCTATGTGCATGTACTAAACCAAAGCAAAGAAGCAAGGAACACCATTCTGCAATGTTGTGAGCAGAGTCTTCATTTGTTGAGCTCTTTAGCTCACGTTGGAGTTGTTGGACCAGGGCTGTGTGGACGGATGGATGGTGAAGTCACTTCCTGTTTCTTCCTCCTATTCTCCATTTTTACGTAAGTCTGGAAGTGTGTAATGTGGACCTGTTTCACCCGAGAAGAGCTAGAAGGGGTCTCTAATATGTGCCATAGATAGGTTCACCTGCATAGTATCAATACTTGGTATGACTTGGTTTTGTCCTGGTGAATTATAGAGTTGACCTAAGCAGACAATCATTGTTCTCAAAACAGACTGAACAGAAAGTTGTGATAAAGCCCAGGGATTCCATGGGCATGGGAGGCTGGATCTGAGCAGGAAGGTTTCCAGCATTTCAGAAGCATGGACATGTAGGTGTAAAACATGTTAGCAGCAGCAGCAACAAATTTCCCTCTACAGGGCCTGAGGTGCACAGGCCTGCAGAAAGGGGTCCTTGGCGGAGTTTTCCTTGCTAGCATTTGCCTTCCTGTGACTCCTTTGCCCTTGAAAATAGGCCTTACCAGGACATGGTGATGATCAGTCCTCGCAAGGAACAGGCCATGTTGATATGAAATGGTTTATTTGCTTCTTGCACCTGTTTCTCTTGCCTTCCAAAACCCCAGAGAACCAAGGGCAGCCTCTCTGCTACTCTGAGATATGACACTGTCTGGACTATTTGATCACCACCAGAACAGGTGCCACCTGGACCATAATGCACCAGATGTCCACCTGGCAGCAAGAAGGCAGCCAGAACACTGTATCTCCTCATTTAAAAGATTCCACACCTCACGTAATCCTGAACTGCTGTTCCCATCCTCTGGTTCCTGGAGCATAGACTGAGAATCTAAGCAAACTTAGAAATCCTGAGGTCTGTTGCACTCCCTTTTTCAGACTCAGATTTGGGACATCTGAGACCCAGAGAGGTTAAATGACTCCCATCAGTTCATCACTGACTCGGCAGATCCAGTCTTAGAGGGAACGCAGGTGTGCTACCTGCAAGTGCAGTAAGGAAACGTGACTCCTGTCTCTTATAAGACCTGTGCTGTCGCAGGATTTCATGCCCCAGCCATGCCCCATGCCAGCTGATTTCAGTAGGTAGCATTTGAGCCAGCTAAACTGTTGGCAAGAAAACACATGGCATTTGTCAAACACAGGCAAGAGGAGGGTTTGAATACTCACTGGACTCCCCTTCTTCACTCCAAGAAGTTAGGTGAGACTACAGAGTCATTTCTCAGTTATATATCACAGAATTGATGACTAGAATAACATTCTAAGAATACTTGGGCCGGGCGTGGTAGTACATGCTTGTAATCCCAGCACTCAGGAGACTGAAGCAGGAGGACTGCCCTGAGTTTGAGGCCAACCTGGGCTACATAGTGAGTTCAAGGACAGCCTGAACTACACAGTAAGACCCTGTCTCAAAAGCAATAAATTAATGAAAAGGCTGGGGACACATCAGTGAGAAATCCCTGGGGTCAATCCCTGGGTTGGCGGGGGAGAAGCTTGCTTGCTTTTTCTGCTCTATTCCACCTGAAGATTCAAGAAGGAGCCGCTGCAAACCAGGATGAGTCTCACCAGCATCAGACCTGCCATTACCTTGAGCTTGCCTTTTCCAGCTTCCTAACTGTGGGAAATAAATGTTTACTCCTTGGGCTTCCTGGACTAGAGTCTTGCTGAGATGGCCACTTAGCAGCCCGAGCAGACAAGGCCCACAGTTCTGAAACAAGCTTCTATTCACCTCTCAATCCCATTGACAGGGGCTGGGGATACAGCTCAGTGGAATAGGTGCTTGCCTGGCAAGCACAAGGTCCTGAGTTCAATCCCCAGTACCGAAAAAAAAAAAAAAAAAATCCCATTGACACTCTTGTCCAGGTGGGTACTGGAACTAAGCTCTAGGGCTGCTCTGAAAACAAAGTGAGCTGGGTGTGGGTAAAGCTCAGAGCCTGTCACAGCTGCTCGGGGAACTCCTCCCTCCTGGCCACCTTCCCAGGCAGGGTCGTCAGGCCCTGTAATGCTCAGAGCAGTCCCCTCCTTCCTTGGGCCCCAGGCTACTTGTGGCAGCCACGCCTTTCAGTGGGACACGTCAGTTAGTTCCACTACCCCCAGCCTCTGCTGAATCCCAAGATCAGCTCAATGTTAAAAAGAAACAATCTGACCAGCTGGGTCCACAATGGCTGTGAACTTGAGACTCTTGTGGTGATTTGCATGTCTTTGAAAGAAGCTACTCGATCACCATTGTGAACTTGGCTCCGCTGAATTTCAACAAGGCCAGACTGGCAGGGCTGCCAGCGTCCTGTGTATGCATGTGTGAAAAGACCACGAAGAAATCCATGATACCACTCAGTTAATACACAGTAATTTAGAAGAGCTTATTAAAAGAAAGAAAAGGCCATTAGTGTTCAGAGGCGCTGGCCTGGGAGCACAGGAGTCACCAGCCGGCACTCCACTTCACAGAACCTCTGTCCTCTCCCAGTGTTTCTCTGACCAATGCTCCCATGCACCAGCTCGGGCTCCAGGGCAAGAGCACAGCCCTGGCAGACAAGGCAGGAGGCTGGTGGTGGAGTCATGCGTTACTCCTGCATTTACACCACACCGCCTCAGGGTTTGCCCACCACCTTCTCAGAGAGGATGTTCCAATGATGTGCTTCACTGAGTGGAAGGGGGTCAAAACCACCTACCTTTCCAGTTTCCGATGCAGTATATTCTGACGGCAAAGACTACTAATGTACTTCAGATGTGTGTTGGTCCAGGCGCCTCATGGCCAACCCCACCATTAAGGTGTGCGTGTGACTGGTTCTGCCCGGTGGGAGCACATATAATATGTGGCATTTCCAGTCTGAACCACAGACATGAGCTCTTCTGGCTTACAGCATCCTCTGTGTCCTGGGCCACCAGCCACACTGCAAGTACCAAGCCTGTTCCAGCCTGGGTTCCTGAGTGACTGTCTGGAGCAGACTCTCCCCGACACCCGCAGACCGGAATTGGATGTACGCTATGAACATGAAGCACTTCTGTTACAGGACGCCAGGGTCTCTGTTCTGTGGCAAAACTTCACCTGTCCTGATTGATACAGCCTGTGGCTGCTTCCAAGTGGCCGCTTTGTGTATGACATTGAGGCTATTTCTTGCCCAAACTTTAGTTTCCATGTGGTTCATCAAATACGATCTACAGTTTAAAAGCTACCTAAGCCAGGTGCGGCAGCTCTGGCTCCTGTAGTCCCAACTTCTTGGGGAGAAGGAAATGAGGGAACTATTAAAGCCCACTTGCTGAAGACCAACCTGGCAAGACCCTTGAAAGCAAGCAAGCAAGAAAGAAAGGGAGGGAAGGAGGGAGGGAGGGAGGAAGGGCCTCCAGAGAAGGCAACTCAACTGCAGAGCCTCACGCCTGGCCTGTGTCCATCAGTGATGAGAAGGCAGGGGCCCCTCTGACGAGGGCTGGAACACTCTGGGCCTGACCTGGGCACTGGCGCTGGAGATGCCCCTCCGTCGCTCCACCTCGGGGTTCGGAAGGAGGGCGGTGCTGCAGAGCTGAGCACCATGTGTGCCTTGTCACACTGCTGCATGGCACCAGCTCCTTAGCCACACCTGGCCGGCCTGCTCGTCCCGTGGGGGTGTCTGGCCTGCTACAGGAAGAGGACAGGGTGGGAAAGGTCCTCTTCCTGGCCACGCTTCCAAATTCACCTCGCCGAAACGTCTAATTGGTTTTGTTTCTAGTGTTGGCAGGGAATTTCGCTAGGACTGGTACCGTATGTCTAATGTCTCTGAAAACGTCCCAATTTCTAATATTTTACTTGTCTTTCGAATACATAAAATGCTCCAGAAATGCCAATATTTTAGGATACAAACTACATCTATCATGCACGTGTGTGCACCAGGGAGCGATCACACATTACGCCTCAGCCTGAATTGCTGGTGGGAACAAGCTCACTTTGCCCTCACGCTTCGGCAGCCCATGGATGACAGGGTTTCCTCCTGCCCTAGGACGTTCTGGCCAGTGAGTCTCCTTCATCTGGAGGACCTGCTGCAGAACACGTTCTACTGGGTCCCTCAGTGTCTGCACCACTCTTCAGCAGGAAGGTTGCGGCCTCCGTTTGTCACTAATCTCATCTCCCAGGTGTGGTGAAACAGACATTTCAGGGTGGAAAGAGCGCCTGGCCTCAGAGCAGTCTGGTCAGACACGAGAGTCGCCCTCAGCTTCCACGCACGGGCTGATGATGTCACTGTGTCTGGTGCTCCAGGCTGAGGGTCCTGTACACGCCCCAGAACTGTCCTGGGCCCGAGACCTAGGCAGTGGGCTCTGAACAGGTTCTGGGGTCCTGTGAAGACCACCTCCCTAGTCCCGACCTCCAGGGTCTGTCCCACGTGTCTAAAGCACTGTCATGGAGAAGCCACACACCCCAGGGCACTGTGTTATGACCTCTGGTCCTCCTCAGCGGGAGTGGTTTTCCAGCAGAAGCCTGGAGACAGTGGTAGACTAAGGCAGGGAGGTTTCTGGGGAAGACTGTGGAAGGAGACTTGGGAGGCTGCTGAGGACAGGGCCAAAGAGAGCATGGCTGAATGCCAGTGTAAGAGTGAGGGGGGTCTCCACTTTGTTCTGTTCTGTACGACTCTGTCTGCCTCAGTTCCCCCGGCTGACCTGGGGAGCTGAGCATCATGCTCCCTGCCATAGGTGAGGAATAACCTCTGAGGCCATCAGTATTGCAGCTTCAGTCTGAACCGCAGACCACTTCTGAGATGCTTCCAGCCCCACTCCTCCAGTGGGTCGAGCCCAGCTGGGACCTAACCATCACCAGACCTTACTGGTCCAGATTCTGGTATAATAGAGTTTAAAAATTAGGATCCAAAAAAATAGTTTTTGACTTCTTTAAAAAATTGAACAATTATCCTACCACCCAGCAACTCCACTTCCAGGTAAACATCTAAAAGAACTGAAATCAGAGACTCGACTTGCGCATAAGCGTTCATAACTGCAGTGTTCACAGTAGGCAAAGCACGAGAGCAACCCAGATGCTGCCACAGGAGGAATGGGTAACAGGCGGTGGTCAGTCCCCACCACAAGATGCTGCACGTCCTTAAGAAGTGGGTGAAGCAGTCATGTATGCGGCAATGTGGAGGAACCCTGGTAACTGAAATAAGAGGGGTGTGACAGGACAGGTCTGCTCTGGTTCCACTGAAAGATGTACTGGAGTGCTCTGATTCGCAGAGACAGAAAGCAAGATAGTGGCCACCAAGGCAGGGGTGAGGGTGTTAGCAGGGTTCTGGGGTTTTAGACACTCCTTGTAGGCCATGGTGTCCTGAAGAAAGAATTGCACAAGACACGTAACAAAGGTAGTCAGGTTCTGCAGTTATTAAAGATAGGAAAAGAAGCACACTGTGCCGTGTGAGTGGCCTCAAAGACAGGATGCATGGTGGCCAGGAGGTTAATGGCCTGGGTCACTGTATCTCCCCCTTCTTCAGGCCAACATCAGAGCGAGGCCATTCCATCAAAACCTGCTTGATTTTGCACCAGAAGAATTGAAGACAGCACTTTCTGATTGGTGCCTCGTGCAGGGCTTGAGAATTGTTTTCTGGTGTAGGCCCTGGTGCTCCTTGATTGACAGGTCACACCCACTTGCTTAGCTGACCACACCCTAAATCTGTTGTGGGAGGAGTCAGTCTTTAATGAGTACAGAGTTTTAGTTTGGGATGATGAAAAATTCTGGAAATGGATAGTGGTGATGGTCGTACAATGGCATGCTTAATGCCGATTATACAGTTTTCTTCTTAAAATAGCTAAAATGGTACATTTTGTTATATATATTTTTACCACAATGAAATAACTTAAGATTCCAACCTGTTCACAAATCCGGCTGATGGTGCTGTCCTTGGCATCACCATGAATTCCAAGCCCAGAGTTCTAGGCACAATCAGAGGTTCATATGCAGCCCTCGGAGGCCCTACCCAGCACTTGAATGTGGGGTTTTGCCAGCCAGACAGGATGCCCCAGCCTGATTGGCTCTAACCCTTCTCAGAAGCCTAAAAAATATACCTGCCTGAGAAGCGGGACATGTGCTGTCTGCAGGTCCCCTGAACTCCGCCTTAGGGATTGCTGTGCATCACGTCCCCCAAGGGTTCACATGTCAGAGGCCTGGGCCCCAGTGCTAAGAGGCAGTGGAGCTTCCCCAGGGTGAGGCCTCATGGGAAGATGTTCACAAGACGGTTCATCCCTGGGAAGGTTAGTGCTGCTCGCTCTGAGTCAGCTCTTGAGGGCGCTGGTTGTTGCACAAAGCAAGGCCACCCTGCATACTCGTCCCTCCTGTACCTGGCCATCTCCTTTCTCACTGCTCTGGTGTGCTGTGACACAATCAGGGGGCGTCCTCACCACAGGCTGAGCAGATGGGCCACTCTGACTTGGGACTTTGATTTTCTAAAACTGTGAGCCCAAAGAACTTTTCTTTATAAAGTACCCAGCTGCAAGTATTTTGTAAGACAATATAAAATGGACTAAAACAGGAGGCACTAAATTAGGAAAAGTAAAAACACAAGCATCCGCCCTCAGAGGGTAAGTCATGACCTCTAGATGACCTTTCCCTGCAGGGAAACCTGGCCAGGCTGAGACACTGCTGTCTTCTGGGGGCTGTTTTCCCTGGACAGTATAGCAGGATTGCAGTCTTTAAACTTCACCCTAAGGCCTTCCAAAGCTCTACCCATCAAAGCCCCTCCACGTGACTGCCTATGACAGTGTTGCAGGGTCTCCTCCACCACCCAGCAGCGGCCTCTCCCTGAATCAGCCCCACCATGCTGATCTCCTAGGGTTGAGCTTGCTCAGGGGGCCTCTTCCTCCTTGACCCACCTCCCTGACCATGACTCCCAGCAGCCTCTGCCCCCATCAGGTGCTACTGACAGCATCCTACATCCAGTGAAGAGTGTGGAATGGGCCAGGGTTCTGGTCCAGACTTCAATCAAGCTGTAGTTTTTAGACATCTGAGCACACAGAAGTTATCAGGGGCATTTGTTTAAAAAAAAAAATACATGGTGAGTCCTGGTCTCCACATTTATGAAACAAACTTCCCAGACGATTCTGATATTGGTGATCATGTTGGTCAGCTTTCCGCTAAAGAACACCTGAGATAATCACCCTACAAAGAGAAATGCTTCCTCTGGTGAACAGTGTGGGTGTGATAGTTTATGATCAGTTGGCCCCAGGGTCTTGAGCCTGTGATGAGGCAGTACATAATGGCAGGAACTCAGAGAGGAGAAAAACCTTTTACCCTATAGCCAAGAAGCAAAGGAGAAGAAGAGGAAAAGGCGGGAGTCCCACAGTCCCTTTATAGGCCACAGCCCCATGACCTCACTTCCTCCCACTTGGCCCCATATCCTAAAGGTTCCGCACCTCCCAAGAGCACCTTGGGGACCAAGTGTTCAACACATAGGGCTTTGGGAGGTGTTCAGGATCCAAACTATAGGCATGAACATGTTTTGAGGAACAAACTGAACCTCATTCTCCTCTCTTTAAGAGTCACCATCTTGTAGTGGGAGAATTCTAATCCCCTTGTAGGCAGTCAGCTATTATGTTTGAATTTGGGATAGAATCTTAGAGAAAGCAGTACCATTCAAAACACATATCAAAAAGACAAGATTAAAAATTAGCCTCCAAAGTACAAGGATTGATAGCACTGGTTCTAGCAAAATATGAATATAAATTAATTTAATTTCCAAGTTCATTTTCTGAGATGAAAACACCTAGCTTTTATCCAAGATCTCTGCATAAATAGCTGTGTGTTTCCATGCCTCGCAGAGTGCCTAACCATTCAGGGAAATGTGAATGTGTGGCATGTAGGGTTGTTCTAGCCAAAGTGAAAGCCAGAAGCCACACTAGAGTGACATGGGGTGAGGAAGCCTCTCTGATGGGCTCAGAATTACCACATGACCCAGCGATCCCACCTCTGGATACATTCGTAAAAGAACTGAATGAAGCAGCTCAAAACAGGTACTTGTACATCCATTTTTATAGCAGCATTTTTCACAGTATCTAATAGGAGGCAGCAGTTGGTGTGGCCATCAACAGATGAATGGCTAAGCAAATTGAGACACACAGTGGAATATTATTCAGCCTCAAAAAGGAAGGAAATGACGGCACGTGCTATAATGCAGTTGAACAGTGAGAATGTTATGCTAAGGGAAGCAGCTAGTCACAATACTCTATGACTGTCTTTCTCTGTGGTACCTCGGGTAGTCAGATTCATGAAGACTGGATGTTAAATAGTCACTGCCGGGGGCTCGGGTGAGGGTGAATGGGGAGACTGTCATCAATGGCTGTAGTCTGTTTGGGATGATATAAAATATCCCAGAGATGAGTGGTGGATGTGTGTAATGCCACCGGGTGATAGCCTTAGAAATATTCAGAATGGAGAATTTTATGCTGTGTACATTTTACAACATTACTAAAAGGAGAACTCACAAGAACAGGAATTTAGACATCACCCTTAAACAGTCTCTGTATTCACGAGCACAAAACATTTTTTCTATGTTATGTTATTTGATGATGAGATGGGCCAGGCAGCAGGGACAGAAAGGGAGCCCAAAGAAATCAACTCTGATGGCTAAACCAGGCCCTGCTGGTCCATCTGCTAACTTTGCAGAAGGGCAAACTGAAAGCTGGAGTTTTCTGAGGTGACACAGTGAGTGAAGTCAGGCTTTAGGGTCAGAGATATCTGAAGCTTTGACTTCTCTGTCTAGATTTATCCTTGGAACACACTTCAGAAATGGAGAGAAAGAAATGGGTGGAATAAGATGCACATGTGAGCATTTAGGTGCTCAAGGGTAAAAGCATGGGGTGATTCATGCATGAGATTCTAGTACCGAAAAAAAACATTTTAGTTTGCCAAAAGATTCCAGAAACAAATGTTTGCTTCTTCTCATGATTGCTGTACATTGACCTTTTTCACCCTGTGTGCACAAGAAATGAGGTTAGTTTCTAGTTCCTGATAGCCAAAGCAAATTCCTACTGGGCAGGAAAAAGATAGTCAAGCAAACAAAAATCATTCCATTGTTCATGCATCAAGTATTTATTGAACAGCTATCCTGTACTAGGGAACTATGTTGGTCCAGGGATTATAGCTGAGAACAAGCCAGGCCTGCTTCCTGCCCCTGGAAATGCTGTCTTCAGACAGGTAAAAACGGTGTTGCATTGACAGAATGTTGAAGAGTCAGGGGAACATTTTGGAATTATGTGAAGTTTCAGCTGGTGTTGTAAATGTTAGGATGGGGAAAGTTTGGAGAGCTCAGGGAGCAATTAGGGTGGTATATCAGGGTTTAGTGAAGAAGGAAAACCATCAGGAGATACAGAAACAGGTCGGCAGGTAGGTAGGGTACGTGAGTGAGTGGGTTTATGGGTAAATGGAAGGAGGGAAGGATATAGGGGTGCATGGGAGGGTGGATGGATGGAAGGGTGAATGGATGATGAATGAATAGATGGGTGGATGGGAAGATCAATTTAGATAGATTTGTTATAAGGGCTGGCCTTATGCAATGGTTGGACTTGGGGCCCTCTAGGAGGCTGTAATCTTCATGTCTGAGGTCCACAGGGAAGTCAAGGAAGAAAAGACTGATGCAATGGAGGGAGAAGAAATACAAGCTGGAACCCACAATATCAACTGCAGCCCACAGGTTTGGACTGATGCCCACAGCTGTCTCATTGACTGTCTTGGTTGGGTGTTAGCAAAGCCAAGTCCTTTTGTCATGGACTAAAACACACATACCTGACTTGGAGAAGCTGGAAGGGGACTCTGGAAAGTGGAGTGGGCCCTGGTCATGCCAACAAGGACAGCCATGGGCAAGGGCCACACGTCAGCACCAGCATGGCTGCTGTCCAGCACCACCACTGCACCTCTAACCAAAACCTCTTGTGCTGCTACCAGTGCCTGCAAATACACAGGGAAGGGAATTCTGGGAGATGGGCTCCCACCTTGCCACATGGACACATTCCAAAGCCACCACAGATGGCAACCTCATGTGGGCTTGAGGACTGAGCTGGTCCTGGGAGAAAGAGACAGCCAGACCAAGGGCCCAAGCAGACATCAGCCAGACAGAGCAAAAGTGGGTATCTCTCCAGAGGAACAGGGTCACATTAAAGGAGAGATGCTGTCTGGGAAAGTCTTATATTCTCACAGGAAGTGGAAATAAAAGGGGGAAAGATATGTCAGGTTTCACATCATCTTGGTGGGAGCAGCAAGAGAGGCTCCATGTTTCTCTGTGTCCGTGAGTCAGAGCCAGGCTTCCCTCACAAGTGCAGGGAAATAAATACTGTCTGCAGCCCTACCTCAGTGCTGTGCTCAGCAGTCAGATATCATATGACCTCCAGATTCAATTTAGTCTATTTCCTGAAGTGAAAGCAAATACGCTGGGAGAAAGGTCGCTTCCTGCTCCCCATCACCCAAGGCACCTTGTAAAGATGGCAGCTCCTCAGGAAGCCACCTCCCGGCTACTCCTCAGACCCACTGTGCTAGCCCTGATGACAGGGCCTGGGTAGGCAGGGAAGAGAGGGCACGCTAGAGAAGGAAGCCAGTGGCTCCAAACAGAAAGCCATGCCTGTCCTCCCTGTCATGAGACAGCAGACCCCGGGCTTCCCACTGGCAGGGTCTCCAGGGCCAACTCCGGATCCAGGGCTTCGTTACAAGAATCCCCAGGCCGGATATAGCTCAGTGGAATAAGCGCCTGCCTAGCAAGCGCAGGGTCCTGAGTTCGATCCCCAGTACCGCAAAAAAAAAAAAAAGAAAAAGTAAAACTCCAAAATTATTAAAAAAAAAAAAAAAAAAAAAGAATCCCCAGGCCCCAGGAAAGCTGCTGTGCTCATGGTTGTGGGTTGGTATGGGCAGAGGGTCCAAATGAAAACCAGCAGAGAACACAAGCAGCTAGGGCAGCCCCAGGAGCAGGCTTCCCACTGCCTCCTCCCTGCAGAGTCCTCAGCTTGTGCAACAGTATGACATGGTGCCATCTTGTACCATGGGTAATGGGACCCCAGGCTGGTTCCCAAGCTCCTGTGTGCAGCAAAGAATTGGACATGGCCTACGATGGCAAGGGAACACTGGCAAGGTTTATTAAAGCAAAAGTACACTCTGGGAAAGGAAACCGGCCCAAGTGCTGAGGGAGGAGCAGGGTTTAAATGTCCCCCGTGCTGTAAGGCGCCTCCCACGGGACCCCCAGAGACTGCAGGACTGGCAGCAGGACTGACGGGTTGCTCAGCCACATCTGCGGCATCCATTGTGGTGTCTGTTCCCATAATTCACTCACCATGACTGGATGCATAAGATGCAGTCCCTCCTGGGACTCCTCAGTGAGCCTGAGAGAAGAAAGGTTACTGCAGGGCGCACAGGGAGGGCTAGGGCACCTGCGCCTTGGTCTACAATTGTCAGAATTTCCCCAGGCAGGCAGACGGACCACCACCACCATGTGGTGAGCCCTGAAGCAGCATCGAGGGTTGCCCTGGGCCATCTCCAACTTTAGGCAGAGGGGAGGGGCTCGTCCTGCAGCGCCAGTTATGCCGTCTGTCTGCCCCTCAGAGCCTCACACTGCTGCAGCATTGGGGACTTCCCCGGGTCTGTCCTGCAGACATGTGTGCCCTATGACCTATGTCCTAGGCTCCTGCGGTTCCAGCCCCTGCAGAGGCTGAGCTGACAGAGCATGGCCCAAGACCCAGCCATAAATGATGTGGTGACCACCAGCTATCTAGCCTGGCCCCAGGCCCCAGGTTGGCAAAGTCACATTCATCTCACAGGATATTCCAAGGCCCAGAGATTTCCTCCCAGGAACCAGAGGACATACCTGTCCTTGGAAACCACCCCAAGGAGGGCACCTCCTCCCTGCTGAGCTGCTCAATTCCACTGTCCAGCCGTCCGGTCTCTAGTTCCTGATGCCAAGGCTAAGGGCGAGCTCTGCGGTCTCAAGGGGACGACCCAGGCATCATGTCGGGAAGGTGCCCTTGCCTCAGCCTCCTCATTTTCCTATGATAGTGAAGCTTCTCCACAGGGGGCTTGAGGGACTGGCAGGGGCTACTGAGAGTCACCCACTCGCCAGGCGCTGGGCCCAGCGAGGGGTGGAAGCCCGGCAGCCATCCTGGGGGTTTCTGTCTATGTACAGCTCTTCCCTTCCCTAGCATTTACAAATGCATCTCACCATGTAGTGAACCCTCAAGTAATTCTCTGGGGGAAAGTCTTCTTTCTTCCTTTTTCTTTTTTCTTTTCTTCATCCCCCGCCCCTCCTCACCCACCCCTGGTACTAGGTTTTAAACCCAGAGAGCTCTGAGCAACATCCTTGGCCTTTATTTTTTTTTTTTTGAATTTTAAGACAGGGTCTCATTACGTTGCTCAGCCTGGTCTGGTACCTGGGATCCTCCTCTCTCAGTCTCCTGTCTCCATCCTGACAGTACTGCCCCCTCCAAAATCAAAGTCTGTTCGTCATTTAAGAGTCAAAAGTGCTGCTCTGAAATCCGGCTCTCCCAGTTCCTGGCTGCTGGGAGCGAGCTTGAATCTCTGATGAGCACAGCAGGGACCAGCAGTGAGTGGCGATCACCAGCCCTCCCCAGGGGGTCTGAGAGATCAGGACAGGATTCCCTAGGAAGCAGGAAGCACTCGAGACAGGGCTCCCCTTGCTTCTCTGCTCTGTGCCGCGCCCTCCAACCGGAAGTTCTCTTCTTTTCCCCCAACCTCCTGTCTATTTCTCACATCTCACGTGATGTCCTCAGGCCTCTCTGGGTGCTGTGAATTATATTTTTGTTCCCTTGGCTTGACTATTTTTATATTGTTTCCACAGGCCATTACTTCAGCTTCCGGAAACACTAGCTTTACCCAGCATTTATTAAGCACCTAATTATGCATGCTACTGAGCTTGGAAGCCAGCCCTGGGCTCCTGCTGCATGGAGCCAGGGCACAGGGCATGAGAGGCGGGGCTGCCTTAGAAGCACCGAGTTCTGGTCCCGGTTCTGCCTCTGACCCACACTGTCACCTGAGAAAGGACACATGGCCTCTCTGAGTCTCAGATGACGCGTAGAACATCGTCAATCACAGGCAGGCAAGGCCACAGAGGGCTGAAGGTAGAAGCTCTGGAAACATCAGAATAGAGGGGAGGGGCATGAGACAGCATCGAGGCAGGAATGGTCACCCTCACACAGAGATCAGAAATGCTCTAAACCCACCCGTATGCAGAGCCCCAGAAAAGCAGCCCCTGGTGCTTGCAGAAACCTGTTTGTGCCGCTGTCACTGGTGGGCTCGCCATGGAAGGCAGAGGGCACGGAGGGCTGGGAGGAGAGAGCTGTGTCCATGGTTAACAAACAGCAGGAGCAGAGACACAGATGAAAGCTGTGAAAAAATCCAGCAACCCAAAAACAGGGAGGGCCTGAGTGACCCCAAAAAAGACAGCATGGAGAGTCCCTGGGTGGCACGGACATGCTCCAGGACAGCATTCGAGGAGCCCAGTTCGCATGATGGGCACAGATCTCGGCAGTCACAGCACTTGGAAGCTCTTCCACAAAAGATGGGAGAAAGAACTCCTAAGGGGACCAGGGAGCAGATTCAGCCAGGTGGGTTCTCGCAGGGTGCAGAGGGGATGAGCTGAATGTCCTTTTCAAAACAGCAGGGGCCGTGCAGGCGGCTCAGCAGTTGGGCCCTTGCCCAGCACGCAGGAGCCCTGCAAACAAGTAAGCAAATCAGCGAGACAAGGGCTTGGATAAGCGCTAACTTGGTGCTGAAGTTGGAATAAACCACCTAGTTCGGAATTTGCCTTGGCTCCTGTATGTAACAAAGGCTTGTTCCACATCTGCTATGTGCTAAGCACTATTCTATGCCGCTGGGCTGCACAGGGATTTAACAAGCACCCGGCAGAAGGAGCAGCATGCTCCGGTTGAGGGTGAGGGAGAGCGTGTGCAGTAAACCTCATCACTAAGGAAGGTGCTGAAGACTCAGACTATGGCCCGCGCTACACAGGAGAGCAAAGTGCACCTCCGGGAGTCCGAGAGGTGAGTGGGGCTACTGCGTGTTCAACCCCAGGGCCACTGCTGGGCACACTGCTGCACCTCTCCAGGCCTCACTTCCCTGCCCATAGCACAGAGCTAACACCCTTCACACAGGGTCACAGGCCTGACAGAAAGGTGTGACTCTGCCTACCTACTGAGTACAGCACCGCAGTCCAACTAAGTCCAACAAAGCCACGGCCATCACTGTCACAGCCGCGGACCGCCACACACAGAGAAAGTTAGCAACTGCGAGTTCTGGGAGTCTTTGTCTTTTCCACAGTGCCACTGCGCCTAAAATGATTTAAGCAAGGAGCCAAGGACATTTTGATCCCTGGCAATGGAAAGGATTTCAAAGTAGATGCCCTGGAGGTAGAAAAAAGCGATTTTACTCTCGGTTCTTTTCTTCCTAGTATAGCAAAGGGAGTTGTGAGGGAGGGGACAGTGGGCCAAGGACAGAACGCAAAGGAGCCCGAGGGCCTGGGGAGGGGCCAGGACAGAAGATGCAAGGAAATGGCCCAGAGCGGGAGCTGGCTTCTGACTGTACTTTTAGCTGCAGCCCAGGCTGTGTTCAACAATGAATTCTTTGAACAAAATGCCACTCACAGGTCAAATCTACCCAATAAACTTGGACTGCAAGAAGCAAAACTGAAGAGATCTCCATCCAGGTGTCGGCCTGCTCAGCCCTGGGCTGCAGGGGTAGCAGGAGACACCAGGGATGGACATCATAAGGATGAATGTGTCCCACTTGGCCACGCATGGTAGGGAACAATTGGTTTATCTGCGGCCCAAACTCTCTGCCTTGGCCATGTGCTGCAGTTTGGATCTGTGGGGTCACCTCATGTGTTAAGGCCTGGACCCCAGTCCATGGTGTTGCTGGGAGGAGGTGAAATTAAGAGTGGGGCTTAGCAGGAGGCCTTCCAGGCACCAGGGAACCATCAGAGTCTCTCTGAGAGAGCAGGACCCAGTCCTACCTCTCCCTTTCCTTCCTGCACTCCAGCCAGGAGTTGAGCAGCTTTGTTCCCCCATGGGCTCCCTGTCATGATGTGCTGCTTCACCCCAGGAACCCAACCAGGGACTGGACCCTCCAAAACCCTGGGTCAAAATAAACCTTGCCTGTTTATAAGCTGATTCTCTCAGGTACTTTGTTGTAGTAACAGAAAGCTGGCCGATGCACCCACCAGTTCACAGCCCACAGAACTGCACCAACAGCGGTCTAGCACTGGTTTTAGATCCAGTAGCTATGTGGGCTCATTTGGTGCTTTGTGCCTGCTGTTTACTTCTCACACACATCCTAGGGAACCAGTCAAGCATCCATACAGAAATATATTCCCATTTGCTTGTATAATAAATATTATGAATCCATTCTTTAAAATTGTGCTTTTGATAGCTTGCCCTGGTAGCACCAAGGCCTAAGGGAGGACCAGATATCAGATGAGACGCCACTGGCAGTGGAACTACTTGATGTGAGTGCACACAGCAGGGCTTGATAAGGGGTGATCACTTGGCGAATTACCACGGACAGTGGATTCTTCACGAGAAATGACCAGAGAAAATGCGCCTGCCTGCTGTGTTCTGTGCAGGGAGAGTTTCACAAGGGAGCACAAAGACAGTCGGTGGACAGCTCAAGAGGGAGACAGACACCCTGTCTAGCAGGAGTGGAGTGGGCCCCGTGGTACCGAAATGCTGTTACTCTCCCCTAATAGTAGAAGCTGGAGAGCCTTGTTCACACTCAGTGTTTTCTGTTTTGGAAACTGAAGTTGGGCCAGATTATAACTCAGGACAGCATATCCAGGAAAACGGATGATTCAGAAACCGCCTGATACTTCTGCAACAAAAGCTACTTAGACAGTAAGGTGGCTTTAAGCGGCAAAAATAGATCATGTCTACTGAGATATATGCCTCCTTCTCACGGAGATAAAGACAACCACCACCACCAGAGCTGTTGCTGCCTGTTTCTTGTCTGTCAGGCTGGGCTCTAGAGCAGGTTACACACACAGCTTTATCCAGGCCTTTCAACAAGTCAGCATCTCACAGGGTTCACTCAAGAATGAGAGGGGCAGTCTCCACAAATGAACAGGGGAACTGGGCCCCTCTGGGGCCCGAGGCCACTTATATCTTGCAAACAGACTGATAAAAACTCACAGGGTGTCTGCCTAAAGTCTCTGGGCCATAAAGAGCGACACTGAATGTGTAACCAAGTGTGACAGGCCTGAGCCAAGCCCCCCCCCCCCCCCCACACACACACACACGTCACGTTGGTTCCAAAAGCTAACTTCAAAATCCGAGTCCATCCTTTATGGGGTCATCTGGAACCCAAGTTCCTACAAAATCCACCATGGCAAAATCTGTGTAACAATTCCTCCAGGAGCCCCCTTAACACATACATCGGTCAAGGCCACCCCTGAGCCACCAAACCCAACCCCCAGCACCAGCCACCCTGAGCTATGAACAAAGCATGCTGCGCAAGGGGATAGCTGCCAGGCCTCCCTCCCCAACCACCGTCTGCACTGTCTCCCCGGGGACAGCACACGGTCCTGGCTGTGGCCACCCTTCTCTGTCTGGCCCTCTCAGGAAACATCCACTGCGCTGAGTCATCTGGCCCGGCTGGCAGCATCTCGCAGGTCCTCGTTGCTTCCCCAAAGTTAGGCTTTTACAGGTGCTCACGTTACCAGCCACGCCCTGTGAGGAGAGCCTTGTGTGCTGGGTAGACACAGCCATCTCCCCACCATCCTATGTGCGATGTCATGGGTAGCCAGACTCTGGACCTTCTCTACGCAGAGCTCCCAGGGTCGGTACTGCACCAGTTCAGCACCTATTACACACCATGTTCCCTGAAGCTGCATCGGCCTATCACCTCGCATAGGTGCAGGACCTGAGGCTGAGAGACATTCAACAACCTGTGTGGGGCTGTGGGGCTGTGGGCAGGTCATGAGCATGGCAGCGTGGCAGCGTGGCCGCGAGGGGCCAGACTGAGGCTTGTGTGACAGCAAAGCCCTGCTCTTCTACTCTGCGAGGCCTAATCGCTCCTTTCTGGAGCCCAGGGCAGTTGCAGCGGCTTTGGATCGCGATCAGCGGCGTGAGCTGAGGGAGAACCTCGGGAGTCCTGCTGAGCTCTTCCCAAAAACAACTGAGCTGTGTCATCTGTGGGGCTGGGGCTTTTGCGCGCTCTTCAGCGTCCCCTGACACAAGGCTGTCTTTCAGGAAATATCCAAGGGAAGGGCGGGGAGGAGCACAGGGCGTTCATTAGGGTTGGGGAACAGGCTGCCTTGAGCTGAGCCCGGCACAGGGACAGGGCACTGGAACTTTAGTGGGCCTCCATCGCCACCTGGCGGACCGGGGAGGAAGGTCCTCTTCTGCAGGCCTGCCGCCTGTCCACCTGCGGGTGGGTCCCCCCACGGCCTTCCCTGGTGACACCTTGTGCCTTCCCTGTCTTTATCAGCAGCTTTGTAGTCATTCTTTCCGAGCCCTCCTACACTGGAAGAGATGTTCATAAAAACTGGCATCGCTGGGGACTGACCTCACTAAGCCTGAGCTCAGAAGCAGATTCCTTCCTCCCACAGTGCCCTTTCCTGAGGAACAGGAACTGTGTCGTGTATCTCTGTGTCACCAGGACTGGACACTGTGGATGCGGACACTTTGTGCCTTCACGTCTATATCCCACCTGGCTGCGAGCTGGGGCAGATGGTCCAGGTCTGTGAAGCTGGCAAAGCCACAGCTTCCATCTGATCCACAGTGACTGTAGCCAGAGTAGTGGGATCCTTGTCCTGTGTACTTCTCATGACCATCGAGGAGGCATGAATGACTATTTCCATCTCAGAGCCAAGGGAACTGAGGTGCGGGGAGGTCCTGCAGCTCATGCTTGGCAGAGCTGGGCTCGCACCAGTCACCACCCTGAGCCTCGGCCCCAGCTCCCCAAGCATCTGCTGGTTTCCCCAGCCAAAGCGGTGTCTCCGTCCCCTGCAAGCCCTGCCCCTGCCTCCTGACACTACACGTCACGTGCCTTCAGATAATGTCCCCTCTGTCTCTGAACCAGGCACTCAGACTCTGTGGGGGACATCATGTGTCACCCCATGCGGGGCGCTACATGTGGAGGAGGTCACTCACCCCTTCAAGGTGTAAAACACCCAGCGGCTGTTAGTTCTGCATCCCTGTTTGCTAGGACCCCAAGTGCAGAGACGCAGAGAGCAGTCGTCAGTCATTCACAAACACTCACACTCTCCCAGGGTGCGGACAGTCAATTGGATGTTGCCAAAGAGCAAAGGCAACACAGATTCATCACCAAGAGGGGTGTGGGGCTGGCACAGGGCCAGCCGGCACAGGCGTCGGGGAGCTGACCAGCCATTGGGAGTAGAGGGCAGTTGGCTTGTCCTTGGGTGGGCTGAGGAGTGGCATTGAGAAAACCGTGGCCCTGGTTTACTGATTCTGAGAAACATATGCGACCCGGCTGCAGGGTAAGAAGCGGGCACCTGGGCCCCCCAACTGCAAGCTTCCACATCAGGTCCTGGGTGGGCCAGGGGGGTCCAGGCCCAGGCTGCTGGCAGGGCAAAGAGCAAGCACAGAGCTTGGGAGCACGGAGCCCTGGGAAAGAGGCTGCCTGGGGTTATGGGGTTCACAGAGAGGGCATGTGTGGGTGGGGACTTAGACGCGGCAGACAGCCGGAAAAGAAAGAAATGCCAGGAGTACTCCATGTGCTGCACAGGGCACAGGAGGGACAGGCCAGTCAGACAGGTGGGCCTGGCAAGGTGCCAGGCAGTGGTGGGCAGCAGGACTTGGGTGCTGGCCACTGGCCAGGTTGGACCAGCTTAGGATGCTTAGCACACTCTCCTGGCATACATGGGGTTGGGGGAACAGAGGACTCGGATCTGTGAGCACAGAAGGTCGTAGAAGCCAGTCATTGACTAAAAAGACATGGGCCCGGAGTGGAGGAGGTGCCCTTCAGGTCAGGTGGGGACAGCTCCAGTCTCCCCAAGTGCTGCCACTGCCATCCCTCCCCAACAGGGGAGGCAGCACCGGCACAGGGCACCTGTACCCAAGCTGAGCCAAGGAGCTGCTCAGCTGTCCCAGGAAAGGTGACCAGCTGGTCGCTGGCCAGAGCCCAGTGTGATGCACCTGGCAGCCTGATGGTGGCCGTCCCTCATGCCTCTCAGGCCAAAGCCCACAGGTGGCCCCTCCCCACATGCCAGAGAGCAAGATGCCGGCGGCCCAGGCAGCACGCTCCTGCTTTTGCTCCTGAGCTTTGCACAGAAAAGCAGACACTGAAGCGTGCAGAACCAGTTCCTCAGTGGTGGGTCTGGAAGAGCTGAGGGAGCACAGCACCTCTCCCTTCCCTGCACCCCACACCTGGTGTTACGTTCGACAGTTGCTCCCCGACAACGCCATGTCCCTTTCTCCGGCTGTTTCCCGTGCGCGCTGTGCTCTGGGCCTTCTCATGCCATGTCCCTTTCTCTGGCTGTTGCCCATGCGCGCCATGCTCTGGGCCTCTCACGCACTGCGATGATGCCATCCTCTGCACCGTCTCATACTGTTCCTGTCCTCCCAGACATGTGTGGCCACCACCGATTGGGGAGAGCTATTTTTGGTGTTTGCTCTCTGTTCCATCTTTGGGGATCTGCCCTATTTAGGAAAACACAAATCTGGAGAAGGTTTCAGGCTTTTAGAAGCATAGCAGAGATGGTCTTAAAGTTCACCAGCAACATTTTGTGCACAAGATAGAGGTTAGCAAGGCATCAAAAGTCCCAAAGCCTGGATCTCTTTCCCCCTTGGTCTGTCCTAAAACAAAGAAAACCAGGAGCCCAGCCCAGGCCCCAGAGCCCCAAGCAGTGCTGTCTCCACTAAGAAGTCTTCTCAGTCTGCTCACACCTGCTCATCCCACGACCCACCTGCCTAATGCCAACAACCTAGTAGGGCTGCGCTTTGCTCCGTCTCTGTCTCTTTCTTCCTTTCTTTGGGGGGGGTGTGTATCTCAGATACCACCTGTGCCCACAGAGACTTCTGCCAAATTGAAGATAGCTCTGTAAAACTGTGTGGAGAGTCAGTTTAGATTCAAACCAGTTTTAGCTCATCTTTACCAAGAGCAACTTCTAACTAGTAATCTGATTACTAGGATCTGATTACTTTTAGAGTCACTTTAGTGCTTTAAAATATCAATTGTAAGCCGGGTGTGGTGGCTTATGCCTGTAATCCCAGCACTTGGGAGGCTGAGGCAGGAGGATCATTGCGAGTTGGAGACCAGCCTGGGCTTCAAAGTGAGCTTGAGGCCAGCCTGAACTACACAGTGAGACCCTGTCTCAAAAAGATAGATAAATAAATAAAAATATCAATAGTAGCACAGAAATACTTGATATCGTCAAAAGTTAAGAAAGTGGGACTTCTGGGAAGATGGCGACCAGTTAAGCAGCAGAGAAAGATCCTCCTGGAGGATCACCACCCAGACACTGGAATATAGCAACATAAGAAAGACAAGAAGGAGAGAAATGGGTTCCCTGGACCCAGGAAAGATCTGAAATAAGAATTGAAGCCCTCAGAAAGAGCAAACAAGACCTCTCCTGGAGGAAAAACTCAGAGGGCCACCATGGCACAGTTAGAGGAAGAGGAGGGGGAGAAGGAGGGAGTCACCGCTCCAAACACACCCTCGGCCCGCTCCCTCTTTCCAGCGCTCGCAGCTTCAGCTTCAGAGGCCTGTGCTCACAGGAGCCTCCCAACTCGGCCACGGGAGAGCAGAGTCCCAAGAGCTGGGCCAAAGCCAGAATGGAGAAGGTGCAGCCTGCAAAAGAGGCAGTAGTGGATGGGAGGTGTCAAACCCAGTGTGAGGATGAAAAGTTACAACTGCCATTAAAGCAGCATGCCCACTCTGCAGTGACCTTTCTAATCAGTGCCCTGAGGCAAGGGGGAGTCAAAGCAAACAGTACACAGCCCACCACACCCAGCTCTATGCCTGCCCCAAGGCTGTGGCCTCCTACTTCTCCACTATATGAGCAACTACCAGCAGAGAGCAACAGAGAGCAGTGGCAGTGACCCCAGGGCCACAGCAATTCCGAGATCCAGCTAAAGAACAAACAGGAACTGGAGCACAACAGTAAGAGACAGCTGCAGATGGAGGTGGATCACATGGCCCCACGCCCTTCTCACTCCAACACCAAGCAGGAAGCACGAGCTGAATTACCAGGCTTCAGCTGCCACCCTCAACTCCCTCTGTGAGCACCTTGATTCTAGGCGGCCCACAAGTTCAACATGTGTCCCCAACAGAAATGGGATGAGTCCATGGGCTTCAGGACTCACCCTAAACTACTAATATGAGCACCAAGAAGGACTTCATACTGCTTCCATATATGAACCTTTTATGAACCCATGGCAACAAATTACACGTAAAGCAGCAGTCATGGAGTCCAAGAGACAACATACGCTACATAGAAGACCCGAGAAAATCCTCCAGTTCTCCCCTAGAACTAATAACTAAACTTAGCACACACCCTGGACTACCTCAGTGAGCACAGGTGGGGGAGACCTCACGCCACTTGTGCCCAGCATCATAAGTGCACCCAATGCCCAGCTGTAAGGGACAGGGAGTGGCAGCACTGGAGATAGATTAGACTGGGCCCCCAGGAGCACCTCCTTGGGTCGGAGCCTGGAGGTCTGTGGGGGGGACCCCGAGGACTCAACCGGGCCCCTGGGAGTGCCTGGTCAGGGTGGAACCCGGCAGTCTGGTACAGGTCCCTGGAAGCACCTCACTGCAGCAGAGCCCGGCACTCCTCGGGGGTGATCCCAGGAACTTGACTGGGCCCCCAGGAGCACCGTGTTGGGTAGAACCCAGCAGTCTGTGGGGGCAACTGCGTGGACTGGATTGGGTCCTTGGGAGTCCCTCATTGGGGCAGAGCCCAGCAGTGCTGGAGGGGGGGCGACCCCCAGAACTCGACCGGGCCTCCAGGAGCACCTCATTCAGGTAGAAGCTGGTGATCTGTGGGGGTGACCCTGCAAACTGGTCCAGGTCCCCAGGAGCACCTCATTGAGGTGGGGCCTGGTGGTCTGCAGGGTGAACCCTCGGACTGGACTGGATGCCCAAGGGCCTTGAGGGCTTATCAATCAGGTATAACCATAGTGGATTTGGTTCCCTGCTTATGTACCGTCTTTGAGGACGGGTGCTTTTCCACCTAGTGCCATAGTAATTTGAGTGCACCCATGTTTGTTACAGCATAATTTGAAGCAGCCAAGTGCCTTCCCAATGTGAGAGCCGAGGGAGTAAATAAACCAAAAACTACAGTTACTGTCGGAGGGAAGATTGATTGGATAGGAGAACAATGGAGATGAGGGTGGAGAAAACTGTATGATTAATTGAATGTGCCATCATTTGTATAACTGAGAAACAACAGCAAAGACATCATTTTGTAATACAGCATCCATTGTTAATTCCCCAATATCTGTTCTACAATTCTGTATTTCCTTTACTGTTCATGCATTATACTGATTTATAACTGAGTACAAAATGCAAAGATAACATTTACGTAATACAACAGCCATTGTCAATTCCCTACTATCTTCTGTATAATTGTGTATTTCCTTCACTGATTTTGAGATAACTGAGTAACAAATATGAAGATGATATTATGTAAAACAGCATTCACTGTCAATCCCTATCTTCCCCATAATTTGTATATTTCCTTATTGTTTTTATGTTACTCGAGTTTATATTCTTTTATCTTTAGAATTTTTAAAAAGTTAAGAAATTATATTTTATTAGCATTCATCTGATATTTAAAACCAGATGTCCCCGCGATCTGCGGATGACTTGACCCCTGGCTGAAGACTGGGTTACAATTTCTGCTGAGATGCTGGGCCAGAACCACCCCACTAAGAAATTCTCAAACTCCACAAATAGCGGGAAACAACACATTTCACTATCAGAAAGGCTGAGTTGTGGGCAGCTTGCTACACAGCCATAGGCAGCAGGCAGAGTGGACTCACTGGACACGTGTGCTAGGAGGCTCTTTGTGTGTGCTACAGAGCTGCCTTTCTGCAACGTTACACTGATTTCCACCCCGCCAATAGTCACTAGAGTCTTCGTTTCTCCATTCAGCACCTTCGTTGTGTTCTACTATTTTTCTCTTCTTTTTTAATTTTTCCTTCAATACCGGGGATTGACCCCAGGACCTTTGCACTGACATCCACCATACGCCCCCAGCCTTTTGATTTTTTTTTGAGAAAGGGTCTCACTGAGTTGTCCAGGATAGGTTCAAACATGAAATCCTTTGCCTCAGCCTCACAAAGTGCTGGTATTATAAGTATGTTCGCAACACCATGCCTGGCTTTTTCCTCTTTGATTATGACAATAGAAAATGGTGTCTCATTGTTTTTTTACTTTGATTTATATACTTTCAAATGAGGTTGAATTGTTTTCATATATGTACTGCCTATTTTGTAAATTGTTTCGTCAAATTCATCATATACATGTGTGTACTGTGTTAAGTACAGGTCTATGCCAAGTCACGGTGTTGATTTCTGTTTGCTGAATCCTACGGACTCTCTGGCTCTTAAGTGCCTTAACTCTGCCTGTCACTGTGCCATAAGCCCAGAGTTGCGGGCAAGGGCATCTCCGGTTGTGGGGCAGGTAGAGGACGCAGCACAGTCGCACGGCCCCCCCGGCAGCCCCTCTACTCTCCGAGGGGCAGCCCGCTCCCTTCCTTCCTCTCGCTGGTGTCGACCAGATCCGCAATCAATACGCAGCCTCGAAGCCCAGCTCGGCGTCCTGGAAGGAAACCCCGTACGACACATGGGAGCAGAGCTGCTTCTTGGTAACTGACATAACCCGGATGTGCCTCCATGCACTGTCTCTGAGACTAGAACATTCCGCTTTTTATCGTAGGGGGCTAAACAAAATAGAGCCAGCTGAAAGAAAAGATACAAAACGTGGAGCCCCACTAAGCAAGGGAGAAAGAGCGGAGACCCCGAGTCCTTCCCGCACAGCTGTAGTACGCGTCCCTTCCCCGCTGACGTTCAGGCGACCTCAGCCACCTCGCCCAGACGCAGCCCTCGTCCCCCGCCGTCCTTGTCCTTAGAGTTTCTCCATAGCATTCTGTCTGAGCATCTTTCTACCTCTGCCTACCGAACACAGAAAAGGCATGTCTGGGCGGTAGAGGCAGGAGCGGGCGCTTTGGGTCAAAGACAAGCAAGCCCTCGCAGAGCAATAACCACCTCGCCAGCCCACGCCCACCTCTCGGCGGCCTGAGTCCCAGGCCTCACCCGCCGCAGGGCCGCGCGGGCTCGCAGAGCTGTCGGAAGGCTGTGTGTTTAAGAGCATCTCCACTAGCACCGCAGGAGTCTGGTGTGCTCTTTTGGTTAGGGCTCCTGGTTTCAGAACCCCAGAGGGCTGCCCCGGTGCCAAACCCCAAAGCTGCTAGTGCACCGCGGTGGGGTCTGGGTGCTGCTGCGATACTTCCTGCTCACAGTGGGAGCTCTTCACGGTAGCTCTTCGGAGTGGACTGCAGCTGGCTCAGTTTTCGGTCAGACTATTTTTGAACTTTAAAAATCAATCCATACTTTGTATCGACACGTAGAAATTGTACCCGTCTATGGAGTACCAGTAGCGTTTCTATCCATGGGTACCAGGTCTTGTGGCCGGATCTGGGTAATTTCTGTCAAAAACAAGCAGTAACCCGGGGGAGGTAAGCACAGGTGGCAGAGGACACCTGAGACAGACCCAGGACTTTCGCCACTGATCCTCGTCGTCAAAAGCAGTCCCTGACCTTTTCCTCCTTCTGTGGAAGGTGGAACAGCACGTGTCGAGGCAGAGGTCGGCACGCCGGGGAGCAGGCGTCCTCTCCATTCCTCGTGCAGAGGGCTGATCTCAGAATGCAGCGCAAGTGCACAGGGTGTTGTAGAAGGGCAGTGCGTGCCACCCTGAGGCTTCCACAGGGTGCCAACTCTTCTGGCCCCATGCCCGGGAGTCTGTGGTCGGATAGCTCTCCACCCAAAGGAATGGATGCTTGTTACTCTAAGCCACAGAACAGCAATCTTTCTTAGTCTCCAAATGAGTAATTTACAGGGTAAAAATGTCACTTCTTTAGGAGACTCTGGGTGTTGACGTCAGCAGCAGATCTTTAAATTGCAAGGCCTCAGCTTTCTTAGAACACAATTCTACCTGTGTTACTGAAAACAGAGTTGAGAAATCGTTGGCTCTGGGCATCATTTTCGTTTTCATAGTCGTGGTTATCTCTGCCTCTGTGGTGTTGGATCTGCACTGGTCACCTGGGGCTGCTGTGCCAGCGCCTTTGGCTCTCGAGGCTGTCATGCGGCCCTCCCAGGGGACCTGGCAGAGCGTCTCAGGACTTCTGTGGGCGGTGACTGTCTTCCTCACAGCCAGACTTCTCCTCAACATCCCAGGACTCCTCTGACCTACGAACGTCTCAGGTGGGATGCCCAGGCTGGGGAGTCTTTCCACACCCCACGCCCAGAAACATGACCAGCCACACTGTCATGGCCAATGACTAAAGAAACGCCTTTCCCTTTGTAGCAAGTCTTTTCACTGAGTTTGCTGTTTTAAGATATTGAAATGAGGAAGAAGAGACCCATTCTCTGAGGATGGGAAGCGGAAGAAAGAACCTGGTGCCCTCCCCGGGTGGAGAATGGTAGAAGATAAAATTATAGCTGTGAACAGCTTGACCGTCCATCCGCCAAGAGTTTCTATCAGGTAAGATTTAAAAGCATCTCTCAGCCAGGCATGGTGGCGCACACCTGTGATCCCAGCAGGAGTGAGGCAGGAGGATTGTTGTGAGTTCGAGACCAGACTGGGCTACAAAGTGAGCTTAAGGCCAGCCTGAACTGCATGGCCTTGTCTCAAATAGACAAGGCAAAATACAAAAAGGCAAATTTGCCTCAAAAAGGCAAAATACAAAAAAAAATAGTTAATTAAATTAAATTTAAAAAGTAAAATCATCTGTCACTTAGGAAACTAGAAAATACAGACTGAGCAACTCTTATCCAAAATGCCAAAGGGGGGCTGGGGAAACAGCTCAGTGGCACAAGTGCCTGCCTGGTAAGCACAAGGTCCTGACTTCGATCCCCGGTACCTCAAAAAAAAAAAATGCCAAAGGCCAGACATTTAGATTTTGGACTTTTTGGACTTTGCTGTCGGTTTCTGTGCGGGGTGACAGGTCCCGAGAACAAGGTACAGCGGACGAAAAGAAGAGAGACAGAGGAGAGACAAAGTTATGCGTTCAGGAGCTACAGCCTCCGGGACGGAAGCTTCAGTTACACCTTTCTTTAGCCTTTTATCGGGATTCTCACAAAAAGCAGGGACAGGGGAAACGGGAGGGGTCGTTAACAGGATTAGCGAGGGCAATGCAGCTTAATTATCCCAGGAACTGAGCTTTCACTTAGCCAGCCGGTCATGTCATCCTTCCTGCAGGCATATCTCAGGAAAGCATCTAGCCCTGTCCCGGTGGCTTTCCACAGGCACTCAGGTCCTGCTTTCATGTCCTTTTCACTAATGTTTTTGCTAGATTCCTCCAGAAACAATCTTATAGCTTGGTCAGGCTCAAAGTCCCATGTAGATAATACAATGAAAGGTAAGCTATGGGATGTCCTCCACACTTTGGGTTATGTGCACACACATATCTTGGGGATAGGTCCCAGGTCAAACGTGAAATTCACTTATGTTTCATGTGAACCTTCCATACACAGCTTGGAGGGAGTTTTATGTTCTTCATGCATCTGCATTTTGACTGGGACCTGTCACATGAAGCCAAGCACTGGCTTTTCTACTCATGATGTTAGATCAGCACTCAGATAGTTTTGGATCTGAGGACCGGGGTGTAGCTCAGGGCAAAGCACTTGCGTGAGACCTGAGTTTCATCCTTGTGTTGGTTACTTTTCTCTGGTTGCTGAGATAAAATGCCTGACACAAAGTCAAAGGAGAAAAAGTTTCTTTAGCTCACAGCCTGTAGGAGTTTCAGTCCATAATTGGCTGGCTCCAAGGCAGGGTGGCACGTGGCAGAGGGGCAGCCATTCATGGTGGCAGAAGACAGCAAAAGCAGTAAGGGGCTTAACAACATCTTTCTCCCCCTTATATGTTACCCAGACTGCTGGGAGTAGGGCAGTGCCAAACCAATCAGTGCACTGATTTACTAATCACTCACCCTTAATCCCAGCATCACACACCCTACACTCAGCCACTTCCGAAAAACCCCAAGACTGCATGAAGCTTTGGGGGGATATCTCAATACCAACCATAACAATCCTCAGCACTACAAATAAATTTTTTTATTTTAAATTTTTGGATTTGGGGTTTTGATTTTCAGACTGAGAATGTCCCACCTATAGTGGGGGTCACAGCAGAGAACTTGAACTTGCCATTGGTGATTGTTTGTGGTCCTCTCAGGAGACAGGTGGAGACAGATGGTCAACAGAACTGACTGAGTTGATGTGAAAGAAGGAAATTCATTGCCCTTCTCCCACCATATTTCTCTGAACATAACACAACTCCCTAAAAACAAGTGTAAAAGGGGCCCAGAATAAAGAAGAAAGTAGAGCCAGACTGAGGCAGGAGGATCCCAACTTCAGATCCAACATGAGTGATTTAGTGAGACCCTGTCTCAAAATAAGAAAGGGCTGTGGCGTAGCTCAGTGCAAAGGCTCTGGGGTCAACCTCCAGTAATACGCATGCGCACATGCAAGCACACGCACACACAAAAGCAGAAGCACTGTGGCCCAGGATTCCCTACCCAGACGAAGGCCCTGCTGGCTGGGAGACAGGAGCACCCCCTGGGCCCACATGCAGGGACATTCCCAGTGCCACCTCTTTCCTAACCCAAGGGATTGAAAAGCTCTTCCTATTCACCTGGGGAAGAAATAGGTCTGCTCCAGTCCCCAGGAAAAGGAGGCCCCTGATAAACCAAAACAGAGGAGAGGTACAAACTTACATTGCGGGTGCTTCACCAAAGCCCCAAGCTCGAGAAATTAATATGAACTTTCAGGGATGAGTGAGGGCATTTTACTCTGCCTGATTGTCTTGGTTACTTTTCTTTCGTTGCTGAGACAAAATACCCAACACCCAAAATGAAGAAAGAAAAGGTTTATTTAGCTTACAGTTTGTGGAGGTTTCAGTCCATACTTGGCTGATTCAGAGGGAGAGGGGCACATGGCAGAGGGCAAACTGTTCATAGCAGTAGAGCACAGCAAAAACCACAAGAGCAAATGGGAGGAATGGCCGCAAGCAGCCTCTTCTCTTCTCTTACATTGTAAACAGGCTACCCCCACCCAGGGGGCGTGTAGCTCTCACACAATCTCCATGCCTTCCTTTTCCACAGGCTCAGGATGTAAACAAAGTAAGCACTCTGGCTTCCTGCTGAATCACTCAGTTAAACCTCCAGATTCCCCAAGTTGACACAACGTATCAACTGTAACACTGATGAACAGAGTTGTGGCCCCACCCCCAGGTTCTCCTGGTCAAGCCCTGGCCCCATGGGACTCTATTTAGAGACAGGGCCCTTTGGGAGGTAACTAAGGTTGATAAAGTCGGAGTGACTGGTGTCTGTAAGAGAAGGAAGTGACAGCAGGATGTGTGCACACAGAGGACAGACTGTGTGAGGGCACAGGGAAAGAGAGGTCCCCATCTGTAGGCCACGGAACGAGGCCTCGGGAGAAATCAAACCTGGATCCCAGGCTGCCAGACTCCAGAACCAGGAGAAAGAAATGTCACTACTGAAGCCACCTACCCATGGCTTTTTAGCGTGACAGCCTCAGAGAACTGAGAACCCCAGAACACATGGTGCCCTTCAGGCAGGGGATTAGGGTGTGGCCCGCTGGGGGGCAAGTGGGCATGGCCTGTCAATCACAGAACTCCAGGACCTGCACCTGGGACCCATCAGTAAGTGCTTTCTTCATTCCTGGTGCAAGATCAAGCAGGGTTTTGATAGGACAGCGTAGATCTGCTGTCAGCCTGAGGAGTGAGGGGTACAAAAGATCAAGGCATTAACCTCGTGGGCACTGAGCTTTCTCTGCCAGTGGCTGCTCTCACTCGCAGACCACACTTTTTCCCCTATCTTTAACAAGTGTGAGACCATACTATATTTTGCCCTTGTCTGGTCCAATTCTTTGTACAGGAGATCAAGAACCCAGAAAGAATCTCTAGAAAGAACCCATAGCACCCCAGATCCCAGCAATCAATACCCTGGTATCCTGTGAAGATAAATCCACAAGAAGACGATACAGACTTCACAGAAAAAGGGCCAGTCACGGAAACCGTGAACCTGAGACCCCACATGCCCCAAAGCTAAAGGTGGGGGAATGCACTAACGACTATACAACGTGTCTAAAATATTCAAAGGAGTTAAAAAACATACAGAAACAATACATCAAGTGAGAACGGGACATATCTTTGAAGGAGAACCATATATAAACTGTGAAAACAAAAATACAGATTTTAAAATTAAAAATACATTGAGTAGCCAAGTATGATGGTTCATGTCTATAATCCCAGTTGGGAGGCTGAGACAGGAGGATCATTGCAAGTTCAGGACCAGCCTGGACTACAAAGTGAGCTCAAGGTCAGCCTGAACTGCACAGCAAGACTCTGTCTCAAAAAGACAGAAAAACAAGTATACACACACGCACACACATACACACACACACACACACACACACACACACACTGGGTGAGAAAATAGTATGTGTGAGCCACCTATAAAGAAAATCATTAAAGTGAAATATAAATCTAAAAATATTCTATAACCCATGGATGACAATAGCGAAGAGTAGCTAAGACACATGAAGAATGAGAAATCCCAAAATAAGTGTAGCACAGCCTGCTGTGGTTGTGCATGCCTGTAGTCCCAGCCCTGTGGGAGACTGAGGCAGGAGGATCAAAATTTCAACGTCAGACTGGGCAATTTAGCGACATAGCAAGACCTTGTTTCAAGATAAAAAGGACCAGCAATAGAGCTCGGTGTGAAGGTCCTGAGTTCAATAAACAGTACCAAGGGTGCGGCGTCCCTGGATGGAAGAAGGAAACTGTCCTCAGATTAAAGGAACACGTGATCAGTTCGTTTTTTCTCCTCCCTCATCTCTGTTGCCCTACCACTCAATCAGTTATCTTCCCTGTGATAATAACTGTACTCCTGGGTTTATCTATATCCTTGGACTCTCACCTTGGGAAGAGATATAGCTGCCTCAGACTATACTGTAACATACAGGGGTGTATACAAACTGCCATGGTTGGAGGTGGGAGAGCACATATGCTCACAGCGGACCGCCCGGCTCCACCCTGTCGTCGTGCTATGGGTGGGGGCG
>PVLD010019925.1:0-35109 GCA_004027595.1 Dinomys branickii
AAGAAAGAAAAAGGATTGAGGTGGACCATGACCCACTGACAGCACGTTTCCTAGCTGAATGCTGCTGAGAGAACCAGGTATTTCATAGCTGTTTCCTGGGGGCAGAGTGGGCGACCCATGACCCTGCCACCATTACAGAGCCCTCCGTGCACCTGGTGCAGACAGGAGATCCTCACTCAGAAGGCCCGTGAACTGCTCTCACCTGCGTGCATGTGTGGGCCCTCCCTGCACATACCCAGCACTGAGTAAGGTACTAGAGAGGAAGCTACTTGAGCCGCTGACACCGTGGTTCAGGTCTGGGCTTCACGTTAACCCTGACCTCTTGGAGATCAAAGAAATAGGCAGTCTGTGATCGCTGTTGGTGTAGCCCATGCCTGGCTCCTGTGCACATCCTGAACTGAATAGAGATACAGAATCTGGTGGGCCATGACACGCTGACAGAACATTTCCCAGCTGAATGATGCCAAGAGAACCAGATATTTCCCATCTATTTTCTGGGGTCAGTGCAAGCAATCCATGACCCAGCCACCATTACAGTCTGAGTCTCCAGCCTCCGTGCACCTGGTGCAGACAGGAGACCCTCACTCAGAAGGCCCACGAACTGCTCTCTCCAGGGCATGCCCAGCACTGTTACAAACTGCTCCAGCAGGCACTACACAAGCTGCTGGTACCATGGTTCAGGTCTGGGCTTTATTTGTGCCCTGACCTCCTGGAGGTCACAGACACAGCCAGTCTGTGATCACTGTTGGAGCAGCCCATGTCTGTATCCTATGCTCATCTTCAAATGACTAGAGACACAGAATAAGGCAGTACACAAAATGTTGACCCCGCAGATTGTGTCTGGATTTTGCATGTACCCTGAACAGCCTGGGTCACAGGCCCACTGGTCTGAGATTATGCCACCAGTGCAAATGGATTATGGGTCACATATGTGTCCTGAACTATGAGGGGTCACTGGATCAGATAGTCTGCCATTAACTGACATCACAGTTCACTTCTGAGACCTGGGAGAGCTAGGTACACTTCACCACCTGCCAGAAGATCCCACACTAACAAATGCATCTCAGTGGACACTGAGGGGCAGGTCTGACCACCAGGAATACTAGGGACAGTAGTGTCCTCTGCTGAACTGCCAGAGAAGAGGGAGACTGAGCATTATGCCTCTAGCATCAAACATGACAAGGGAAAGGACTAAAATGCAATCTCAGAACTGCATCACACTCAGAACAAGTCCAGGAGACACCAACATAAGAGAACTTGGTAAGCACACACTGAAATTGCTGAAATGATTGCAATGGAATAAAGAAACAACTCCATCAGGCCAGAGAAGACATCAGATCAAAAATAATCTCTCAGGCAAGAAAATGAAAAGACAATAATAATGAAAGAAATGCTCCACACATCCAGAGAAGAAACAGAGAAAAAAATAGATGAACATGGGCAACAGATGGAAACATTACATGAAAAATATAGGAATAAAATGGAATGCATGAAACAGACTCAAACAGATTTCCAGGAAATCTAAACTTTCATTGAAAGCTTGCAAAACCAGAAGCTGAAGGTAGAATTTCAGATCTTGAGGACAGCATGGCAGCTAGCAATTGTGAAAGGAAGTATCTCTTAAAATCAACAAGGATCCAGGAAAAATCAATTCAACAGCTGCAAGATGAGGCAAAGAGACATAATGTCAAACTAATAGGAGTGAATGAAGCAACCAGAAGTGATATAAATGACATAAAAAGAACATTTGCAGAAATAATAGCAGAAAATTTCCCAAGCATGGAAAGAGAATGTGAGATACATTAAATGAGGCATATAGAACTCCTACTAGTTATAACCATAATAAAACTACACCTAGGCATATAATAATCAAGATTCCAGGTTTCCAGCAAAAGAACGGAATATTAAAAGCTGCTAGAGAAAAGAAACAGATCACCTATGAAGGAAAGCCCATCAGAATCATGGCAGACTTCTCAACACAAACCATCCAGCTGAGAAGAGCTTGGAGCCAAGAATTACAAGTCCTAAGACAAAACAGCTTCCAACCAAGATTAATGTATCCTGCCAAACTATCCTTCACATTTAATGGAGAAATAAAATATTTCTATGACAAAGAGCAACTGAAGAATTTCCTGAGGGCCAAGCCATCATTACATAAAGTAATAAAAGATGTTCTAGACAGAGAAGGAAATGACTGCAATTTCAAGAACAACAATAGAAAGGAACCCTCAAGAAGAGGAAGTAAGTAAAGAGGTACAAAAAGTAAGAAACCAACAGCCAGTAAATAACATGAAAATGACAAGCCAATACGTATCAGTTATAAGCATAAATGTAAATGGCCTCAATTCAAAAGGCAAAAGAAAAAGACTGGCAGAGTGGATTAAGAAACAAAATCCAACAGTATGCTGTATACAAGAAACACATTTTACTAAAGAGGAAACCCATAGACTGAACGTCAAAGGATAGAAATCATTGCTCCATGCAACAGGCACCCAGAAAAAAGCAGGAGTAGCAACAGTGTTTGCAGAAAATGTAAACTTCAAACTGAGAACAATCAAAAGAGATAAAGAAGGTCACTACATACTTGTTAGGGGAAAACTGCAAGAGGATGAGATAACAATCATAAACATGTATCACTAAATATCAGAGCACCAAACTACATAAGACAAATTTTAACAGACATGAAATCTCATATAATTAAATAACACTATTGCAATAGGGGACCTCAACACCCCTTTGACACAAAGAGATAGGAGAACTGGACAAAAAATCAGCAAAGAAATAACAGATCCGAACCAAATCTGCAAACAAATGGACTTAGTAGATGTATGCAGAGTCTTGCACACCACAACATCAGAATACACATTTTTCTCAGATGCACATAGGACTTTCTCTAAAATAGACCAATTCTAGCCCATAGAAAATACCTAACTAAATGGAAAATAATTTAAGTTATCTCATGCATATTATCTGACCACAGTGCAGTGGATTTGGAAATTGATGACAAAAGGGACTCCAAAAGCTGCATAAACACTTGGAAATTAAACAACAACCTCCTGATCAACCAATAAGTTACAGAAGAAATTAAAGAAGAAATTAAAAAATACCTTCAAGCAAATGAAAATATAGACACAACTTACCAGAATTTGTGGGATGCAATGAAAGCAGTCCTCAGAGGGAAATTTATAGTGGTAACTCACACATAAGGAAAACAGAAAGACAACAGAAAGTTGCCTAATGCTGCACCTCAAACTTAGAAAAAGAAGAACGAGTCAAACCCAAAGTCCAAAGAAGGGGCAGAAATTAATTGTGGAGAAGGGCATTCTTTAGTTAATCTTTCAATGTATTGCCTTAGGTATAACAGGACCTAGGTTGTGTTCTGAAGGAAGTCTAACTAACAGCTTTGTAAGCCCTGGCGCTGACACTAGATGTTTTGCTGTGTTTTTTTTTTTTTTTTTTTTTTTTCCGGGACCGGGGATCGAACTCAGGGCCCTAGTGCTCAGCGGCAAGCACTTAGCCCACTGAGCTGTACCTCCAGCCCCTTTGCTGTGTTATGTAGAAAAAGAATGTTGACAGGATAGCTGTCTAGTCAGGTCTCATGCCTATGGTAATCGAGTTGTATTGTGTTTGCTAAAACCAGGTGCCTCTTTCGTTTTATCTCAATGAAAGGTTATGGAAAAGGTGATTCGAGGCTACAGTCAGGAGAACTGTAACCCCCTGATCCCAGGACATTATCTCTCGTGTATTTCTTTTTCTTCTAACTTTCTATTCATCCACGGGTACCTCGTTTTTCGGACCTGTTCACCCTGGACAGAAACGGATAATAGACCAACAATTAATCATAAAGATTGGGGCAGAAATTAATACAACTGAGAGGAAGAAAACACTAAAAAAATAAACGAAACAAAGAGTTGGTTCTTTGAAAGTGTAAATAAAATCAATAAACGTGTAGCCAACCTTATCAATAAAAGGAAAGAACTCAAATTCAAGCAATAAGGAATGAAAAGGATGAAATTACTACAGATTCTATAGAATTTCAGAAGATCATTAATACCTACTTTGAAAATACTTACTTTCACAAGATAGAAAACTCAGAAGAAATGGAGTTTCCTAGATAGGTTACAATTGCCAAGATTGAGTCAAGAAGATATAAAAATCCTGAACAACCCATGTTATGGTTGATACATTGTGTCAATTTGGGGAGTCTAGAGATTTGGCTAAGTAACTCAGCAGTTGTAAATCTTGAGGTAAAAAGGACATGCCCTTATCCTTCTGGGATGCTGTTTATTGTGTTAATTTGGGAAGTTTAAAAGGTTAACTATGTGACTCAGAAGGGAACTGGAGTGCTTATTTGTATTCATCCTGAACCTGTGGAAGAGGAGGGCATGGAGATTCTGTGAGAACCACATGCCCCCTGGGTGGGGGTAGGGTGTTTACAATATAAGGGAAGAGAAGGGGCTGCTTGCAGCGATTCCTCCCTTTTGCTGGTTGTTTTTGCTGTGCTCTGCTGCCATAAACAGTTTGCTGTCTACCATGTGCCACTCTGCCTCAGAACCAGCCAAGTATGGACTGAAACCTCCACAAAGTATAAGCTAAATAAACCTTTCCTTTCTTCATTTTGAGTATTGGGTACTTTGTCTCGGCAACGAGAGTAAAGTAACCAAGACAACCCAATATCAATTAATGAGATTGAAAATGTGATTAAAAACTTACTGAAAAGAAAAAGCCCAGTCCATGATGGACTCACAGCAGAATTTTACAAAAAATTCAAGAAGTCATAGTACGAACACCCCTCAAACTCTTCAATGAAATCGAAAAGGAAGAAATTCTCCCTAACACATTTCTAGAGGCAAATATTATACCGATACCCAAACAAGAGAAAGACCCAACAAGAAAGACAACTATAGACCAATCTCCCTAATGAATATAGATGCAAAGATACTCAATAAAATGCTAGCAAATACAATACAGCAAATAATCAAGAAAATCATATATCACAACCAAGCTGGATTCATTTCAGGAATGCAGGGATTGTTCAATATTTGCAAATCAATTGATGTTATACAGACTATCAATATAGCCAAAGGCAAAAACCATATGATCATCTCAATAGATGTGGAAAAAGATTTCAACAAAGTCCAACATACATTCATGATAAAATCTCTACAAAAAATAGGAATGGATGGTCTGTTTTTGTTGTTTGTTGTTTGTTTTTGTTTTAGCAGTACTGGCCATTGAGTGCAGGACCTTGTACTTGCCAGGCAGGACGTTATTTCACCCTGCTATATCCCCACCCTTGGACTACATGATCTTTACCTCAACCTGATAAAAGCCACTTATAACAAACCAACAGCCAACATCATACTAAGTGGACAAAAACTGAAAGCTTTTACTTTAAAATCAGGAACAAGACAAGGATGTCCTCTGTCACCACTCCTGTTCAGCATAGTTCTGGAAGCATTAGCCAGAGCAATTAGAGAAGAGAGAGAAATAAAAGAATAAGGACAGGAAAGGAAGAAGCAAAACTATCACTGCTTGCAGATGACATGATACTTGGCATGAAAGACCCCAAAAACTACACAAGAAGACTCCTTCAATTAACTGATATGTTCAGCAGTGTAGCTGGATACAAAGTCAGCACCCAAATATCAATAACATGCCTATACACAAGCAACAAACAGACTGAAAGAGAAATTAAGTAAACCATCCCTTTCACAATAGCATCCAAGAAATTGAAATATTTAGGATTCAATCTAATAAAAGAAGTAAAAATCTATTCAATGACATCTATAATACTCTGAAAAAAGAGATTGAAGAGGATTTTAATAAATGGAAAAATATTCCTTGCTCATGGATAGGAAGAACTAACATTGTGAAAACAGTCCCATTAAACTACCATTAACATACCTCAAAGGTCTAGAGAAAACATTCCTTAAATTCATCTGGAACCAGAAGAGACTCAGAATAGCAAAAGCAATCCTGGGCAACAAGGACAAGACAGGTGGAATTACAATCTCTGACCTGAAATTATACTACAAAGCTACTATAATAAAATGAACCTGGTACTGGCTAAAAAACAGACCAGAAGATCAAAGGAACAGACTGGAAGACATAGACACAACCACAAACACACTCAGCCACGTAATCTTTGATAAAGGGACCAAACAAATTCTGGAAGAAAGATAGCTTCTTTAATAAATGGTGCTAGGGAAATTTGTTTGCCACCTGCCAAAGACCCAAGTCTATCACTATGCAACAAACTCAAGTCAAAATGGATCACATATCTCAATATTAAAACAGAAACACTAAATCTATTGGAAGAGAAAGTAGGCAAAAACCTTGAAGACATAAGGATAAGCAGAGAGTTCATGAACAAAAACTAAACTGCCCATGAAATACTTCAAAGAATCTACAACTGGGATCCCATCCTACTGAAAACTTTCTGCACATCTAAAGAAACCACCAGCAGAGTAAAAAGAAAACCCGCAAATTGAGAAAAAATTTTAACTGACTGTGCCTCAGAGAAAGTTCTTCTATCTAGACATATGAATAATTAAAATATATCGGCCCCTCACAATTAAAAGACCCAATCTAAAAATGGGCAGCAGAGTTGAATACACACTTCTCAGATAAAAAATACAAATGGCAAATAAATACACGAGTAAATGTTCAGCCTCACTAGTCATTCAAGAAATGCAAATTAAAACAGCACTGAGATTTCATCTCACCCACTAAGAATGGCTGTCATTAAGAAATCCAGCAATAACAAGTGCTGGAGGGGCTGTTGAGAAGTAGGAGCTCTTCTCCACTGCAGGTGGGAATGCAGACTGGTGAAACCACTGTGGAAATCAGTTTGGAGATTCCTCAGAAAACTAGGTCTGTAGGTCCCATTCTACCCAGCTATTCCTGTTCTGGTTATCTTCCCAGAAGATCTAAAATCATCGTATCACAGCAATGTATGTGCACCCATGTTCATAGCGGTGCAATTTTTGATTGCTAAATTGTGGAAGTAACCCATATGTCCATTCACTGAGGACTGGATAAAAACAATTGTGGCACTTTTATATAATGAATATTACTCAGCTATAAAGAAATATAAACTTGAATCTTTTATAGGTAAATGGTCACAACTAGAGACCATATTAATAAGTGAAATAAATCAGACCTGCATGTGTAACCATCATATTGTCTCATTAGTGTAAGAACCTGAAAGAGTGAATAAAAGCTAGGAGATATAGTAGATATTGTGAAATAAAAGGAAAATCCTCAAAAGTAAAAGGCAACTGGAGTGTGGGAAAAGAGAAGGGAAAGAAGGGGAAGTTATGTATATATGTATGTATGTATACAGGATATCTAGCAGTTGTACTGCTATCTTCTATTGCTTTACCCAAAGGAACAGTTAATGATTGCTTGTTTCATCAATATTACATATTCTCTGTTTTCCTGAGGAACCACTTTGAAAGTATCAGTAGTAATACAACAACCATTGTTAATTTCCTACCACTTTGTCTGTAACTCTGTATTGTTTGCATTGTTCTTATGCTGTTTTGTAAATGGATGTCTGTTTGTTAATATGTTTTCCTTCTTTTATTTTTAAAATAAAGAGAGAAAAAAAGGATTTGACAAAGTGTTTTACTCATGGGCATATTGCAGAAAGAATTAAATTCTGAGTATTATAATGACTTGTGCATACTTATGCTAATAGCAATACCATTCACAATAGCTAATCTATGGAAACAGTCTAGATTCCCATCAACACATGAATGGGTAAAGAACATGTGGGATATGTATGCAATGGAATATTACCCAGCCATGAAGAAAAGTTACCTGTCATTTGCAGGAAATTGGATGAGGCTAGAAATTATCATGTTTAGTGAAATTAGCCAGACTCAAGGAGTTAAGTATATTCTTTGTCTTAAACATAAACCTAAAATATGTATGTATCAATAAATCATAAAGGAGAGGCACAGAAAATGAGGAGATAGACTTCAAGAAATAGGAAAAATATGAGGAGGATAAGTGAAATGGAAAGAAGGATAAAGTTATTGAAATTGATTAAGATATGTTTAATGCATACACCAAATTCCCAAAGTAACACTCATCATCAGTTAACATTAATATACACAAATAAAGTTTGTCAAAAGAAAAGAGAGCGGAGGAAAGAGAGCAAAACAAAGAAGAAAAGGAAGGAAAGAAAGAAGGAAGGAAGAAACCAGAAAGAGTGGGAGGGGAAGAAAAGAGGGAGCAGGTCAGTCGTGGCTGCACTTTCACCCCTGAGGAAGTGTGTGTTTTCTGTAGGAAGATAGGCTCTCCCAGTTCTCGAGAGACCTAAAATCTTTCTACAAGGTTCTAGAACATATTATGTAAATTAAAAGTAGTTTCCAAATTGGCATAGTTAGTCATACACAGTTAAATCTAACATATGTTAAGAATAAAAGTCTAAGTAAACTTCATGAGAAATATGTGCACTCTACCAGATAAAGGCCTTGCTGATTAGTCTTAATTAATTAGATATTATCCATACACTGTAAATGTTGTGTCCAAAACTGTACTAAAATTGAATTTATTTCAAATTTCAGAAGATTGTATAATAAATTACCATTCTTTCCCTCTAAGATTCAGAAGACTCTAAGACTTACAATAATAAGAAAATCATATAGTTGAAATTCTGTATCATCTCTAGTTTTATTTAATAATCATCTTATTATTCTCTTTCATGTTTTGAACAGTCTCCCATTCTTACATCTGGTAATCTGAACAATGTAGTTGAAGATAACAATATGTAATATAAAAAGCACTGTTAATTACTATCATTTTGTTTCAAAACCCTGTATCACTTTTAATTTTCTTGCTTCATTTTGTGTGTGTTTGTGATGTTGGTATCCTGCTATTGTTCCTTTTTCTTTACTACTGTCTTTAAAATTTTAAAAGAATGTACTTCACCATAGCTAACCTAATAGCTAAAAATCATATGGAAACTTTTCTGTTTAGTTGGGGAAAAGAAGGTTTTTGTATACCTCTTCATCTGTACTCACCTTTCCATTGCTATAACTAAATACTTGATATAATTAAATAATAAAGAGAAAAGCTTACAGTGTGGAAGTTCCTATCCATGATCAATTGTTCCACTGCTTTGGGCCCATCATAAAACAATGCATTGTGGTAAGAGGATATGGTGATGCAAAACCACTCCCTTCAAGGGCAAGAATCACGAGAAGAAAAACGTCTTGGATCCCACAATCCTCTTGACAGAGTCATATTTCCAATGACCTAAATACCTCCCATGAGGCCCCAACCCTTAAAGGTCCCACTGCCAACTAGTAGCACTGAGCTGGGGGCTAACTTTAATACATGGCCTTTGAGGGATATTCAACATCCAAACTCCAACGTCTACACTCTATCCATCCAATCACAGTTTCTTATATTTATTAAATGAGTAAGAAAATTGATACCAATAATAACCTGAAAATAATACAGCTAAGAGTTTATAAAATAGATTAAAATAACTTGAAAATTGCAAAATCATTTTAATGAACATAATATTAATGACTCTTTACAATCCATGTAAAAGTTTTATGCTTTTAAAAATATTTTAAATGATCTTAATAAGCTTATTGGAAAATATGCTGTGAATCTGAAATATATTTATCTGATAAATATATTTATCATATTTCAAAAAATATAGTTGTCTTTCAGTATCTCAGGTGGATGACTTCCAGGAGCCTGCCCAGATAACAAAACCTATGGATGCTCAAGATCCTCATACAAAGTGGTAAAGTATTGCATACAACTGACACGCTTCTGTACAGTTTGAATCGCCGCTAAATAACTTACAGTATCTAACACAATACAAACCTTATGTGAAAATATTTCTACTATATTATTTAGGGAACAATACAGGGAAAAATTTTTTACATATAGATATAGCTTTTTTCTCTTGGATTTTTGATTGGGTTGGATCCAGTCATGCAGAACACACATGGAAGACAGTACTGGAAAAGTGACTTCAACTAAAAGGAAAGGTGAAATAATATTAATAAAAAATTATGGCTATCAATTGTATGACATTCTCCTACATCCTCACTTTTTTATGATTTATCATACGCTTTCTATAATACTGCCACACACAGCCCAGCTACAAACCTAAACACTTTTGTCTTGTGAAGTCTTGATATACCATGAAAGTTGTGACAGTATTAGTGTTTGAGTTATTAATATCATAATGAATGTGTGCACAAGCACATAATTTAAATTAGCCTACATCTTTAACATAGAGTTTACTTTTTGAAATATAAAACTAATCAGGTCTCTTTCTTCTGTCTGTCAGATGAGGTCATATAATATGATATCTGAGTGACTTTTCAACAATTATTTCTTCAAGGTATGTTCAGAGACCATTAAAAATAAAAGGCACAACACTTCTGTTAAGTTTTGGTAAAGTTTATGCCCTAATTTTTACTGCTTCTTTTTCCTAGATGGTAGGAGAAATGTCTGGGTGGGCTTCAATCAATCCACTAATGCCAGAAGCCAGTGTACACTTCATTTTGCCTAAATCAGCTAGAATTGGATTTCTGCCTCTCTAAGAGGAGCTTGTATTAAATGAAAACAAATATTAAGCATGGACAACAAAACAACTGAACATTTTGATCATATGAAAGAAATAACTGGTCAACTAAGTTAGAAATAAAATAAATTGATCACAGATTTTAAGTGAAATATTTTACTAGCTCCTTAAGATATGATTTGGTAAAAAATACACAAAGGGCATATAATAATTTTAGGAAAAGTAGAGGTATGTGAAATATCTAACATGTTGAAATAATTCATTACTGTGACCTATAAAAACCTTTCCACAGGCCAATTCCTTAACGAGTGTCCCAGGTATATACACTTCTAATAAGAAGGATCTGGCATCATGGAAAAAGATTCCAGATAGCATGGAGAGTTTAGGCACTGATTGTGAATATCTGGTCACACGTAAAACTGAATAAAAATAAAATACTAATCCTGCTCTTGATCTTAGCCAAGAGGACTAAGCAATAAAGACTAAGCCTGTACTAACTACCTTAACCACAAAGCTCTTTGCTAATGAGAACATGAAAGTAACAACTGCTGGCCCTTTTTACACTCTAGTGAGAGTCAGCCTCAGAATGTGTGTGATAAGTAGAAGGAACTAAAGAAATTGTTATAGTAACAGGGCAGGTAGAGACAGGAACACAGTCTGGAAAACAAGTTATTAAGTTTCCAACATTGTGCAAATGCCATAGAAAATACAGAAATCTACACCAGGTCCTACCGCAAAAGTATTCTCTCTCTCTATTTTTTTTTCTTTCTTTCTTCCTTTGCTATCTTTCTTTCTTTCTTTCTCTCAGTAAATGATGGATAGATGACATAGACAGATGGGTAGATTTTATATATATATATATATATATATATATATATATATATATATATACACACACACACACACACTTTCCTTCTTGGTACCAAGAATTGAACCCAGGACCTTGTACTTCCAGGAAGGCACTGTGCCACTAAGCTATATCCTCAGCCCTCTATATTATATATCTACAGGTATATAGATATCATAGGAACCAGGACCATGATAAAGAGAACAATGTCAGTAAATCAAGCACAAGAGCAATGATACAACAAGGCACAGTAAACACAAGCAAAAAAGAGTTTGCTGCCAGCATAGCAGAGTATTCTTTTACAGTGACTTCTTTAAGTACATAGAATGCAATCTAAAATAATGACAAAAATGTAGCATAATAAATAAGCCAGTAATAGTGGTTTATTATCATTATCAAATACTATGCATTGGATGTAATTGTATTGCTGCACTTTTACAAAACTGGCATCTCAGTAGGTTTGTTGACACCTTCATCACCAATATGCTGTGCTACAATTATGGCAGCTACAACACTAGACAATTGGCCTGGTTCAGCTCTGTTACAATTTTATGGCACCTCTGCTGAGCAGTCTATCATTGACCCAAATGGTATGTAGAGCATGACCATACTAAATCACAGATAAAAACCTCCAATCCTGCTTTCTCTTAATCTTTTCCATTAAATTTCATTTCTTTTCTCTCCAGTTTGTCTTTAACAGTAGAAAGGGATTTAACAGAAAGCTCATGGTTGGAGATTTGCACTCCTGTATGCCCAAGCCTTTCTAGCTACTGTATATGTAGAGTTTCCAGATGAAAAGAAGACATACTGCACTCAAGTAGAATTTCTAAATAAAAATTCCTAGTAAATTGCCTGAAGATATCTCAGAGGAATCACCAGAAGTTCATTGTGATTTATTATCTTATTTGAAATAGCCACTTTTATACTTACTTTTGTATTCATGAATTTGTATTTACTATGGGTTTTATTGGGAGAGGCCACCCAAAACACGTCGTATGTTTAGATTGTAACCACCAGTGTACTTTTTGAGATAGAACTTGAATTATTTATTTTTTAATTTTACTTTAAAGATAAAAGAATATAAACTCAAATAGCACAAAAACAATAAGGAAAAACACAAATTATGAGGAAAATAGTAGGGGATTGATAGTGAATGCTGTTTTACATAATATCATCTTCATATTTGCTACTCAGTTATCTCAAAACCAATGAAGGAAATACACAATTATACAGAAGATAGTAGGGGATTAACCATGGCTGTTGTATTACATAGTGTTATCTTTGCATTTCTTACTCAGTTATAAATCAGTATAATGCATAAATGATAAAGGAAACAGAATTATAAAGCAGATATTGGGGAATTAAAAATGTATGCTGTATTACAAAATGATTTCTTCACTATTGTTACTTAGTTATACAAATAATGGCAGTTCAATTAATCAGTTTTCTCCACTCTTATCTCAATTGTTCTCCCACCCAATCAATCATCTTCCCTCTGACAATAACTGTACTTTTTAGTTTATTTACTCCCTTGGGCTCTCACATAGGGGAGGCACGTGGCTGCTTCAATTTATGCTGTAACAAACATGGGTGCACTCAAATTACTATGGCACTAGGTGGAAAAGCACCTATCCTCAAGGACGGTACATAGGCAGAGAACCAAATACACTATGATCATACACAACTGATAAGCCCTCGAGGCCCTCAGGGGTCCATTCCAGTCCCCAGGTTCATGCTATGGACCACCCGACCCCACTTCAATGAGGCACTCCTGGGCTCCCAATCCAGTCCTTGGGGTTGCCCCTGCAGACTGCTGCCTTGCACCCCAACGAGGCACTCCCAGGGGCCCAACAAAGTGCTTGAGGTCACCCCCAAGGACAGCCAGGCTCCACCCTAGCGAGGAGCTCCCAGGGCCCCAAACCAGCCCCTGAGGTTGCCCCTGCAGACCACCAGGTTCCACCCCAATGAGGCACTCCCGAAGACCCAGTCAAGTCCTTGGAATCACCCCCAAGGATCCCTGGGCTCCACCCCACCCCTATGAGGCACTCCCGTGAGCCCAGTAGAGACCACGGGGTTGCTCCTGCAGACCTCCAGGCTCCAACCCAACAAGCTACTCCCAGGGGCCTGGTCTAATCGATCTCCAGTGCTGCCAATCTCTGTCCCTTACAGCTGGGTATTGGGTGCACTTATGATACTGGGCACAAGTGATGTGAGGTCTCCCCCATCTATGCTCACTGAGGTAGTCCAGGGTGTATGCTAAGTTTAGTTATTAGTTCTAGAAGAGAATTGGAGGATTTTCTCGGGTCTTCTGTGTAGAGTATGTTGTTGTCTCTTGGACTCCAGGACTGCTGCTTTTCATGTAATTTGTTGCTATGGGTTCATACAAGGTTCATATATGCAAGCAGTATGAAGTCCCTCTTGATGCTCATATTAGTAGTTTAGGGTGAGTCTTGAAGCCCATGGATTCATCCCGTTTCTGTCAGGAACACATGTTGAGTGCATGGGTCACCACAACACAAAGTGCTCACAGAGGGAGTTTGGGGTGGGAGCTGAAGCCCAGTAAATCAGCTCATGCTTCCTGCTTGGTGTTGGAGTGAGAAGGGCGTGGGGCCATGTGATCCACCTCCATCTGCAGCTCTCTCTTACTGCTGTGCTCCAGTTCCCGTTTGTTCTTTGCCTGGATCCCTGGGAATTGCTGTGGCCCTGGGTTCACTGCTGCTGCTCTCTGCTGGTAGTTGCTCACACAGTGGAGAGGTAGGAGGTCACGGCCTCGGGGCAGGTGTAGAGCTGGGTGTGGTGGGCTGTGTACTGGTTGCTTTGACTCCACCTTGCCAAAGGCGCTGATTAGAAAGGTTGCTGCAAAGTGGGCATGCTGCTTTAATGGCAGGTGTAACTTTTCATCCTCACACTGGGTTCGATAGCACCTCCCATCCACTGCTGCCTCTTTTCCTGGGCTGTGCCTTCACCACTCAGGCTTTGGCCCAGCTCTTGGAACTCTGCTCTCCTCTGGCCAATTTGGGAGGCTCCTGCAAGCACAGGTCTCTAAAGCTGAAGCTGTGAGTGCTGGAATGAGGGATCAGATTGAGGGTGTGTATGAAGTGTTATCTTCTTCCTTCTCTGCCTTTTCTTCCTCTAACTGTGCCATGGTGGCCCTCTGAGTTTTTTTCCAGGAGAGGTCTTGTTTGCTTTTTCTGAGGGCTTCAATTCTCATTTCAGATCCTTCCTGGGTCCAAGGGGCCTACTTCCCTTCCTCTTGTCTCTCTCATGTTGCTATATTCCAGTGTCTGGGCGGTGATCCTCCGGGAGGATCTTTCTCTGCCTCTCAGCCAGTTGCCCTTTTCCTGGAAGTCAGCCAAGATAGAGCTTATCAAGAAGGGATTGTGTGAAATGAGGTCATAAAGACAAGTTCTGATCTACTAGGCCTCATGTTTTCACTAGAGATCGTTCTTTGTTTCTGAAAGAATAGGTGAGGACACAGAGAAAAACATGTGTTCAAGTAGGAAAGAGAGGACTCACCAGAGACCAAGTCTGATGTCAGTTATGTCTTGGACTTGCCACCTCCAGGATTGTGAATACATAAATTTCAGGATGTAAACCACCAAATCTATGGTACTTTATTATGGTAGCCCTAGTCGACAGTGTTCTTGTTCTTACAAAAATTTACTATATTAATCAGATTTTCATGACTGTAACAAAAGACATAGATATTAAACTTTAGAAGTTGAAAAGTTTATTTTGGTTCATAGCTTTGCAGGTTCAGTCCAAGGTGGATTGACTTATTGCTTTTGGGCCAGTGGTGAACCAGTATATAATGGCAGGCTTGTGCCACAGCAAACTGCTCACTACATGGTGGCCTGGAGGCAGAGAGAGAGAAAAGTACTGGGGTTCCTGTAACCCTTTCAAGCATATTCCTAGTGAACTAACTTCTTTCCACCAGACTCTGTCTCTTCTATGTTCCACAACATTTCTGTAGCACTACCGTGGGGACCAAACTTCTAATTTGTGGCCTTTAGAAGACATTTCAGATCAAAAGCACTACAGATAATCCCCAAATTTAAAAACTTAAAATCTTACAAAACTTGAGTCTGAACTTAAGAGCAAAATTAAATAGAGTAGACAAGGTACAAGGGAGGGCATAGAAGATGATGAATCTTGTTTCTTTCTCTATCATTACTGCTGAATTTGCCATAGAATTATTACTTTCCTCCTTCAATTCACTATCGAAATCAGTGTTAATTTCTTGCTTCAATACTGGAGAATGATGAGATTAGAATATTAGCTAAAATTCTTCAATTTCTGTGTAATATCATATATTAACCTTTATCAGAACATTCAAAACAAAATGAATAATAAAGAATATAATAATCAAAATCATTATATTAATAGAATTGTATAAAATCATTGTGATTTTAGTTCTCATTTCAGTTTCATTATAAACACAGCTTAGATAGACAAACATTAATATGATTAAACATCCTAGTTACAAACATACATATATTATGAAGTGTGAACGTGATACACTAATAAGTTATTTCATGTGGCATAAATTCACTATTGGAATGTGAGAACATTTCAATTTCTTTTCATAACATGAAAATAATTTATTGTGACATATTCAAAAGGAACAGAAAGTTCAGGGGCAATCATGCCTATGATTCCAATTCCCTGTGAAGTTGAGGCAGGAGAATCAGAAATTGCAACCCAGCCTTGACAACTAATTGACTTACCAACACCTCAAAAAAAGAAAAAAATTGAAAAGCCTGGAAATGTAGCTAAGCCCAGTGCTCAGGGTTGAAGCCCAGTACTGACAAAAGCACAGCTGATCCTTGCCTTCTGGAAAAACCCACTTTTCTAGACAACCAACTAGAATTTATTCTATTTGCAGGATCCAGAAAACTTTGTTGGCCTGCATTAGTTATCATATGTGACTCCATGAGCAATTTTCTCTTGTTATTTAAGAAAAACAAGCCATAGGAGATAGTTTCCGGGTTGATTTTTTCTTTTGTTTTGTTTTTTTGATACCTAGAAAAAAAGTACCACTTCGTATCATGTTACAAGTCAACACACATAGCTGTAACATCAAATGATTTGTCAGCACATTCTATGGCTTGCGGCCAAATTGTCACTACTCTAGGAGACTGGGATAAGAGGATCATAATTTCAAGGCTAGACCAGGCAGCTTAGTGAACAATAAAGACCCTGTCTCAAAATTTTAAATTTTAAAAATAACAGTGTTGGTATTTTAGCTCAGTGTAAAGGCCCTGGGTTCAATACCCAGTAATGAGAAAAAATAATCTGCCAATGTCCAGTAGCACAAACTTGTACATTCAGAAGGTGACACAGTTAGAATTGCAGTAGGAAATGGACTTTGGGAAGAATTTGGGATGCGTTCCTCTAAGGGTTAGATAGAAGTCATCAAATGGAAACTCTGGAAGGTCAGGAAAGCAGACCCAAAGTGGTGAGTTAGAACATGCAACAATGTGGTTGTGAACAGTACAATTTTTTCAGGCACTAAATGAAGATGCAGTGTGCACTTGCAGGAGAACAGGAATCACTGGTAGATCACTAACCTAACACTGGGTTCAATCCATAGCACTGTACATAAATAGAGATGCGATAAGAATCTAATATATATTGCATCTTATATAGAAACATGAGAACACAAAGAGAAATTTAACAGCGTCCGCCAGGTTCCATTGTGGTGCTCATTTATTTAATGTATTCCAGTTTGCTTTATGATATGAAGATGGCTGTATTTCTACACATCAGATTATTTAGATTATTTGTAATAGTTTATTAAACTATATGAAGCTATGATATCTTATATTTTTCTTAGTAGAACCTATTCTGCAGTACAACAGAATATTAACAATAAGCACATTTTCCACTGGTGTCTTGAAATCTTTCTCTACCAAAACAATCTTATTCTAAATCAGAATGACCAATATCTGATTTTTCTCTAAAGTTAATAAACCGGGGCAGGCTCATGAGGCTCAGTTTTCTGAGTTAATGTAATTCTGTTTCCAATAACAATGTAGTTATTTCTCTTTGAAGAGCAAAGTTTTCATGCTAGAAGTGGTGATGTAGAGATTAAGGTGATATTGCAGTGTCACAACAGAACCCAGCGAGAATACATTTTGGAAGAGAAAAAAAAGTAAAGGTGACAGTCAACTTAGATATTCCAAACTGCCAGAGGCCCTAAAACCAGAGCAGAAATCTCTAGTACTTCCCTTTTCTGTTTTATTTTTAAACAGGGAATAGACTATAAGTATTGTCAGAAGTCAGAGAGTTGTTTCAATAATCATTTTATAAGACACCTTGTCATACAGGATGGATTTTCATCCTTTGCAATGTCCCTGAGAACTGTGAAAAAACCTGAAATTTGTGTCCAAACAGGTAAAAATATGCAGTCAGTCCCTTAGTGTTTTAAACAAGTAAAAGTAATAATACATAGTCCAGAGCATTATGTTTTGTTAAGTAAAAACAAACAAGAAAGCAAAGGAAACAAAAGAGAGGTAGTCAGTGTTTGTCTCGTAAAATGGCTTGATTCTTTTTACCAATTCACCAGTTCAGATGATATTTGCACTGCGTGACAGTTGAGTCAGTGTATTTAATAGTTAAATGAACACCGCTGCCTGGTAGGGCACAAACCTGACTCTACTCAGTCTTCCTTGGAGGAAGGTTTGAGAAGGAGCTTACAGCTGCAGGTAATGAGACCTGAAGACGATATGCTGCACCAGGCTCCGCCCTGCTCCCTCCTGGCACCCTTGAATCCTCATTCCACTTGCAGAAGCTTTGCTGCCCATGTACTTTGCATGAAAGTTCTGTCACTATTCAAATGGTGATGATATCAGATTCTAACAATTTATTGTACTGTGTGAAAGTTCCAAATATTCAGGCTGAGAGAGTCAGGAGGTCCTGACATCTCTTGAACTAAAGCCTTGACCACTATCAAGAATTGAGTGCTGTAATAGGCTGTGGTGTGCTCAGTAATGGCTCAAAACCCTTTACTCAACTCGTGTGCCCCCAGGGTGAGAGAACAGGGCAGCTGCCAACATTGAATTTTGACTGCAATTCAGTCAACCAGGAAAATTTCAAACAGGGGGCATATAAATTGGACCAAGTCTCAGGTTTTCCAGTTTCTAGCTTTGCATGAATAAAATGGATCACACTACTCAGTGGGAAAACATTTTGAAGAAATCAGAATCTGAATCGTGGAACAGTATAGTATAAATTTAACATAGTTAGGCTGTTAAGTATGCTTAACCTTTTTCCAATTATGATTCATACTTTTTCACATGTTTAAGCCTACTTCTTTAGTATCTCACTCATGTATTAACAGAAAATATATGTGAAAACAAATGGATATATATAATACCATATAATTTTATAACTGACAGCAAACTTCTAAGAAATGTGGTTGTTCAGTATATACATATAGTTCTATCAGGGCAAGCACTAGGATACTTTTGAACTCATTTAATTTATTTTAAGCAGCTTCTTCCTTCTTGTTTTCTTTTCCAACTTGTACTCAGGATTATACCACTCAAAGCCTATCTAAACTTACTATCTATAGTGGATTCAGTTTTACCACTAATAAGTGATGTGGGTCACATTCCATATATTTTTAGAATGTTATTTTGTCTCTGAATGTAGAGTGAAAGAAATATTCCCTTCTTATTCCAAACCTCAATTTAAGAATCAAATAATAAGTACTCTCCTTTGTTATATGTTATAATGCTTAAAGCAACTTTTCTGGCTGGCCTTATGTAACTTTCTATATTACTCATTATGAAGGCACATTGTATTCACTATATTAAGATAATTTCTTATACTGATAACACTAAGAATAATTAACTTAATAAGAAAAGAATAGAATGAATGTTTTTTAGATAGTTATAAAATTATATGGAATTATATACATATATATCTTTTATATGTATGTATATATATATATTCTCTATAGATACATGAGTGAAACTATTCATTAGGTCATCAATTCTCACCTATAAACTTGCTTTTAATCTCACTTCTGTCTCATTTATCATTCTACAAAATTCTTTAAAGTTTAAAATGTTTTCATTTCTTCACCCTCAATAAAAGAGAAACATTCCTATCTTCCTTTGCCCCATATTTATTCTTAAAACCATGTGACCATAAGTTTTGAAATGTATAATGGCCATCTTTTGTAAAATAATATATCTTCATAGTTCTGCATTTTATTGCCATTTAAAATTCTTATATAGTTCAAGTAAATTTCAAGGAGTTGATTTGTATTACTTTACCTCATTACACACTTTAAGACTAGAAATTGACTATAATTCCATAAAGACTGTGTCGTTCCTTGATTTCTTAAGCTCTTTAATCTTTTTTAAATAATGGCCACCTCCACTTTTCAATGCAAGTTTTGTATGCTGCAAGAATGGTGAAAAGATTACATTGAGAATTCTGGGAACTTTAGACAATAAAACAGTTGCAGTATTTGTTCCCAATTGTTTTTCAGTTTCTTTCAATTTATCATAAAAAGAATTTCAATCTCTTCAGGCTTATGAAAAGGTCTCTGCCAGATGATTGTTTGATATAACCAGTAGTCTGAAAAAACCTTAGAATATATAGCAGTTTACAAAGAATAAACTTCAAAGACTAAAATTCATTATGAATCATTTTAAAAAGTATTAACCAGAAATGATAGCTTTGACCAATAAATATGCAGTTCCATTTTTTTATAATTATGATTCCCACATATTTGTCTAACTACCTGGTAATATTGCTGCCTTTTGTAAAGTATTACTCACATGTGGCTTGTGCACAGAGACATGCAGAGACACTAACCCAGGTATCTGAAAATTTCAGGAGCAAAGTGAAAAGACAAACTTAGACTGTGAATTTCTAAGATCAATTTTACCATTAGTGTCCAAACTTGCCACTATTTAGAAGAGCAACACAAGATAATACATACACTAGAGTCCATCTGATCATGTTCACATCTGGTATTCTCCCCTTCATTAAAACGTTGGGCAAACTTACTTAGCTTAGTTTTGCCATCCCTGAAATGGTCATAATAAAAGCACTTTTTATGGAGAGCTGTCATGAAGATTAAATTGTTTATACATTCCAAGCCCTCTCTCAGTACATGATTTGTAGTAAGTACCCTCATATTAGTGTTAATGGTTTGTGTCTACACATCCATGCAGCCATAGTTGAGGCTTACTCAGAGCTGCCTGAATTGAGAGCGTGTGACTGATTCATGGTGCAATGCTAGCATTAAGGGTGCTAGAATTAAGGATAGGTGATTATGAATGCAGTATACTGATTCATGTCACACTGCCCTAATCCCAAGAGGCTGGATACAACATGAGACAGATAAAGAGGCTTTTCTTCTCCCATCTTTGCTTCCTTCTTCTATCTTCTATCTGCAGCTGCTTTCCCCCTCCGCCAAGCCACGCTGCCTGGAACCAGCCAATGATAGACCGAAACCTCTACAAGTTGTGAGCTAAATAAACCTTTCTCCCTTTAACTTTTGGCACCAGGTGTTTTGATTCAGCAGTGAAAAAACTGTAACCAAGACAATTAGTTATTGTTATCCAACAAGCAATGATTATACCACTTATTCCTTAACACATGGACTATACCATTCACACACTCACGCAGAGCCAACCTTTGCACACCAAAAACAGCAGTAAGAATTATATTTTCTCAGCTTTTGCTGGGAGGACACCTACCCAAGTATCTGGCCATCCTAGAGATTTCTCATCACTCACTCATAATTGAAAATCCCTTCACATGAATCAGTGAGGACAGCACTCAATCTGCTAAGAAGATAAAGGGTACACAAAGCCCAAGGAAGGGAGCAGATTATAAAGATTAGGGCAGAAATTAATGCAATGGAAATGAAAAATCCCTACAAAAAACAAATGAATCAAAGAGTTGGTTCTTTGAAAGAATAAATAAAATCTATAAACCCCTAGCCAACCTTATCAAAAAAAGAAAGGAAATAATTCAACCTAATGCAATAAGGAATAAAAAGGATGAAATTGCCACAGATTCTACAGATATTCAGTAGATCGTTAATTCCAACTTTGAATATCTTTACTCCCACAAGATAGAAAGCTCAGAAGAAAGAGACAGATTCCTAGATAGGTAGCAATTACCAAGGTTAAGTCAAGAAGATATAAAAATCCTGAACAACCCAATAACAATAAATGAGATTGAAAATGTTGTTAAAAACTTACCGACAAAGAAAAGCCCAGTCCCTGGTGGATTCACAGCACAATTTTACAAGAAATTCAGAGAAGATTCAATACCAGCACTCCTCAAATTCTTCAATGAAATTGAAAAGGAGGCAATTCTCCCCAACTCATTTCTGGAAGCAAGTATTGTACTGATACCAAAACCAGAGAAAGACCCAACCAAGAAAGACAACTACAGACAAATCCCCCTAATGAACATAGATGCAAAGAAACTCAATAAAATACCCGCAAACAGAATGCAGCAAATCATCAAGAAAATCACACACCATGACCAAGTTGGATTCATTCCAGGAATGCAGAAATGGTTCAATATTCACAAATCAATCAACGTTTTATACCATATCAATAAAGCTAAAGACAAAAAACACAATAGATGTAGAAAAAGCAGTCGACATTCATTCATGATTAAAACTCTACAGAAAATAGGAATAGATGGTCTTTACTTCAACCTGATCAAAGCTATCTATGACAAACCAACAGCCAACACTATACTAAATGGACAAAAATGAAAGCATTTAATTTAAAATCAGGCAGAAGACAAGGATGTATGTTGTCACCACTCCTGTTCAACATACTTCTGGAAGCACAACCCAGAGCAATGCTCTGGGTAGTTAGACAAGAGAGAGAAATAAAAGCACAAGGATAGGAAAGGAAGAAGGAAAATTATCACTATTTGCAGATGACATGATACTTTACATGGAAGACCACAAAAACTACACAAGAAGACTCCTTCAGTTAATTGATACATTCAGCAGTGTACCTGAATACAAAGTCAACACCCAAATATCAATAGTATTCCTATACACAAGCAACAAATAGACTGAGAGAGAAATTAAGGAAACCAAACCATTCACAATAGCATCCAAGACACTGAAATATTTGGGACTCAATCGAACAAAAGAAGTAAAAGACCTATTCAGTGAACAGTGCAGTACTCTGAAAAAAGTGATTGAAGAGGACTTCAGCAAATGGAAAAACATTCCTTAGTCATGGATACGAAGAACTAACATCGTGAAAATGGTCATACTACCAAAATTGTTGTATAGATTCAATGCAATTCCCATAAAACTACCATTAGCATATCTCACAGATCTAAAGAAAACATTCCTTAAATTCATCTGGAACCAGAAGAGACCCAGAATAGCAAAAGTTATCCTGGGCAACAAGGACAAGTCAGGTGGAATTATAATCCCTGACCTCAAATTACACTACAAAGCTACTGTAATGGAATGAACCTGGTATTGGCTAAAAAACAGACCAGAAGATCAATGGAACACACTGGAAGACACAGACACAACTACAAACACACTCAGCCACCTCATCTTTGATAAAGGGGGCAAACAAACTCACTGGAAGAAAGATAGCCTCTTTAAAAATGGTGCCGGAAAAAATTGGTTTGCCACTTGCCAAAGACAAAAGTCTATCACCATGCACCAAACTCAAGTCAAAATGGATCACAGATCTCAATATTAAAACAGAAACACTAAGTCTATTGTAAGAGAAAGTAGGTAAAAACCTTGAAGATATAGGGATAAGCAGATATTTCATGAACAAAAACTAAACTGCCCGTGAAATACTTCAAAGAATCTACAACTGCCATCTCATCCTACTGAAAACTTTCTGCACATCTAAAGGAATCACCAGCAGAGTAAAAAGAAAACCCACAAACTTGGAAAAAATGTAGCTGACTGTGCCTCAGAGGAAGGGCTTCTATCTAGAACATATAAAGAATTAAAAAACATATCAGCCCCTGAAAATTAAAAGACCAAATCCAAAAATGGGTAGCTGAGATGAATACATACTTCTCAGATAAAGAAATACAAATGACAAATAAATACATGAGAAAATGTTCAACCTCACTAGTCATTCAAGAAATGCAAATTAAAACAACACTGAGACTTCACCTCACCCAAGTAAGAATGGCTATCATTAAGATATCAAGTAATAACAAGGTCTAGTGAGGCTGTGGAGAAACAGGAACTCTTCTCCACTGCAGGTGGGAATGCAGCCTGGTGAAACCACTGTGGAAATCAGTTTGGAGATTCCTCATCAAACTAGGTCTAGAGGTCCCATTCAATCCAGTTATTCCCCTTCTGGGTATCTTCTCAGAAGATCTGAAAACATCATATCACAGAGATATATGTGCACCCATGTTCATAGAGGCACAATTTGTAATTGCTGAATCGTGGAAGCAACCCAAATGTCCATCCACTGAGGACTGGATAAAAATATTGTGGTACTTTTATATAATGAATATTACTTAGGTATAAGGAAAGATAAACTCGAGGCTTTTCTAGGTAAATAGTTTCAACTAGAGGCCATATTCATAAGTGAAATAAATCACACCTGCCTGTGTAAGCAACATATTGTCTCACTACTGTAACAACCTGAAAGAGTGAATAAAATCTAAGAGGTATGATAGACATTGTGAAATGAAGGGAAAAGGCTCAAAAGTGATGTGCAGCTGGGGTATGGAAAAGGAGAAGGAAAACAACGGGAAATTATATATATATGCAGGATAGCTAACAGTTGTGTTATTGTCTTCTATTGCTTTACTCAAAGGAACAGTTAATGAGTACTTGTTTGATCATTATTACATGTCTCCATTTGTTTTCCTGAGAAACCACTTTGAAGATATCAATACAACAACCATTGATAATTTCCTACCACTCTGTCTGTAATGCTCTATTGTTTGTATTGTTCTTATGCTATTTTGTGAATGGATAGTTTTTGATAATATGTTTTCTTTTTCATTTTTAAAATAAAAAATATAAAAAAGCTAAAGGGTGAAGTTAGTTACAGATGCTGGATCTGCTCTGGTTGTGTATTGTTAACAAATATTTTATGTATCTAAGTTAGATCATCACAGTTGTGCAGTAAATGTGTGGCTACAAGTAATTAAAGTTCTCAGAACCTAGAATACCTGATACATAAACAGTACTTAAGAAAACAAAATATGAGGCTTGTGTGTACAAATTTACAGGTTAAAATAAGTCAAAATTTATGAGGTAAATAAAAATTTAAAAATCAAGGACTCAGGATGCAGATCAGTGTAAAGGCACTGGGTTAAATTCCCAGTACAGCAAAAACAGCAATAAAAAATAATGTAACAATTATTTTGGATTCTTGTTAGTAGATTTCTTTTGCAGCAATTTTAGGCTTACAGAAAAGCTGAGCAGGAAGTACGAACTCTCCCTGCATCTGCAGACAATTTCTAGGAAGAGTTACCGTGTGCCTCAGTACAGTACATTGCTGCAATTGATAAGCCGATATTGTACACTCTTATTAGACACAATCCATGGTTTCATATTTGGGTACAGCCATTGTTTTGTGCAGTTCTATTGATTCTAACAAATGCATCATGACATGTAGTTACCAATATAGTGTTTACAGAGCCATTTACCTGCCCTAAAAGTGGACCCTGAGCCCTTATTTCCCCAGTTCTTTCCCCCGAGCCCTCAGAACCTTTGATCCGTTCACTGTCTCTATCATTTTGCCTTTTCCATAATATTACTTTGTTAAAATAAAATGGCAGATAGCGTTTTCAGATTGGTTTCTTGCTCTTGTAATATATCTTTAAAGATGCCTCCATGTCTTTGGTGATTTGATAACTCATTTATTTTTGGAACTCAGAAATACCCCTTTTATAGATGTAGCACCACTTGTTCATGTGATCTCCTGCTGAAGGACATCCTGATTGCTTCCGTGTTCTGATGACTATGAATAAAGCTCCTAGAAATATTCGTGTGTAGGCCTTTGTGTAGACATAAACTTTCAACACGTTTGAGTAAATACCTAGGGCTGCAATTGCTAAACTGTATTCTCAGACTGTGTTTAGCTTCGCAAGACACTGCCAAACTCCCTTCAGAAACGGCTGTACCTCTGCATTCTTATCTGCAAAGAAAAAGAGCTCCTGTTGTTGTACATTCTTGCCAGAGTTTGGTTTGATGATATTTTTTATTTTGTCCTTTCTAAAGTATGTGCACTGGGACCTCGTTCTTTTAATTTGCAGTTCCTTAATGAAAAATTATATTTAGCATTTTTCATATGTTTATTTGTTATGTGTGCATATTCCCCATTTGCTGTTTGTTCAGCTATGGTGCCCATTTTAAAATAGGACATATTTTCTTACCGTAAAGCCTTAAAATTATTTTGCATACTTTAGATATACAAATGCTTTCTCTGATATACATTTTCTGAGTATTTTCTCCCAGTCCTTGGCTTGTCTATTCATTCTTTTAACAGTATCTCCTGCAAAACAGAAGTTTTAAATTTAATTCTTCACATTGGATACATAGCTGAATAGTAATCATAGGGTCAAGAACACAGTGTGTCAATTATATTTAGTAACAAGTCCACCCAGTCCCCTTTTTGAGTTTTATGAGTGTAATGGCATAAAGATAAAGCTGTCCTTCAAAATGGTCTGGAAATATTACACAGAAATATGAAAAATAATTCTAGAAATATTTTAGGAGAACTAAGACAAATGTGGGAAATATAGTAAGAAAACTAATTATTCCTTGTGGAATATATATCAACTTTAAAAATCAAAATAAGATATACCTACATATCTCATTAGATCATACATATATATTTAATTAGATCATATAGATTTAGAAATACATATGCATACACAAACTTATCTGTCACTTAACAGTGGGGAGAGTTCTGAAAAATATGTCATTAGATGATTTGTGTGCAGACATCAGAATGTACTTGTACCAGCTCAGATGGATATGATGCCACTAAGCAATACTGAGAGAACCACCACCATATATAGTTTGCCATTTACCAAAACATCATTATGGGGTGCACGATGGTATTGATCATGTACATATCAACCCTAACCCGGGGTTTTACAGGGAACCAAACATTTATATGTGACTTGGGATTACAATCTACCCCCTAGGACCAAATGACAACTTGATAACATTTTATCTCACATGTCCACTGCAGTGGTGTGGTGGCATGCGCAAGTAAGGCAATGTTGAGAAGACTCAGCAGGAAGGAAAACACTTAAGGATGAGCAATGGGACTTGGCAAAAATAGTCACATTTGAGCTCAACTCCCAGCCCTATCCTGGAAAGGAGCAGTTTCTAGGTAAATTGTGTGTATAATATACAAAACATACTAAAATTGAAATTCTGTGGGTGAAGAAAGACACAGTATGACAAGCCACATGGCAAGTTCTTTCTTCTTCATTCCACAGTTTGTTATCTGGTTAGATTCAACTGACAGGATTGATGGTCATTCTTTCTTTGGTAAAAGTGGGGATCCCATCCTCAGTAGATTTGAGCAGGAATTTGGATAATATTATACCTCCCTTCCTGATAATCCAATAGGAAAATGAAAATTCTTTTCAAAGTATCACGGATTTTGCCATTATCTACGAACTCCTGAGCTGTTCATTTAGGCACTGAATAAGAATCTTCAGAACACAGAAGGAGAAAAAAAATTGCATGGCTAAGATAGTCTAAGTATCAATCTTGCATTCTTACATCTGGTAATTTGAGCTAGTTCATTGAAGAGAACAATATAACAACCACTGTTAACCCCTATCATTTTGTTTTGAAACCCTGCACAATTTTTATTATTTCTGTTTTTGTCTATGTTGTTGCTATTTTGTTATTTTTATTCTTTTTTAAATAAAAATAAAAATAAAGAGTTAACAATAAAGAGGATATTCTAGGCAAAAATCAGAGTAAATAAACTTGTAGGGCATCAAGTGAAAAAAGTAGGCAATTCTACGGAAATAATGAGGAGTGAAATACGTGGTGCTGTCAAAAGTAGAGGGAATGCTTAAAATTAAGAATAAACACTATTTATTCTATTAAGAGATAATTTTCATTAATCTCCCTCAAATAACAACTTCTCCCTCGAAACATGCTTATCCCACCTCTCATACCGTTTTCTGAAGCAGTACTAGAAGTCCTCTTTCCTGAGCATTTTTTGCAGTTACACTGATACTCTGAGTTAATTGAAAATGTTTACAATAATTTCTGTCAAATACAAACATTATGATGTGCCCAAGTTCATCCTCTTTTTATAAGATCTGGCACCATGAGACCTCTGACTCTTCCCCAAAGTCAAAAGGACCAGGAAAAGCAGAGACTTTGAATCCTTTCATGACACCAGCCCACACAACTAAAGACATTATTAAAAGAGGACTTTGAGAATTATTTCAGGAAGTGACAGGAATAATGGATACATATGATGGAAGGAAAAGGGAATATTTTGAGGGAGATTAATGGCAATGTGTCTTTTATTATAAGAAAATATTTTGTAAAAAGGAAACATTCACTGTATTTTATGATAATATTGCACACTCATCTTCTAGCACAAGCCTTTCAGTCTAAGCCAGAGTCCCAGGCATATTGATTGGGAAGAGCTGACAATGGTTTCCCAAAATCTGCTCTTTAAGATTCGTATACTTTAAAAATTTCATGATCATTTTTCCTCAGTGTTGAAACACAAAATACGAATCTTTACCTACTTAGTAAAGATGCATCTATCTAAAGGATTACATCATGTGAATATTGAACTAAAACCGATCCAGCAAACCCACAGTTGAGAATGCTGACAGTTTTCCTGCCAGATCAACAATAACATGGCAGAGCTGGTTAGCTGTGCTCCGCCCTTCATTTCGTCATGAACAGATGCCTAAATTTAGCAAGAAAGCCAAATACAAGAATTTCCAAGCTTGTCAAAATATGATGGCAATTAAAGTGACATTTTTTTCTGCATCTGATTTTTAAAGGAGTATATTTTTCAAGGCCTTGACAGTCAAAAGCTATTTAGATTATTTATGATATTTCCAATGAGTTAGTAACATTTTTATTGCGTTACATTTTGCGCAATATAATTTGTCACTATTTCTTTATTAAGCTTGTTTTATATTCATAGTTGTCCCACTACACTATATTTTCCTCTTTGTCAGCCCAGAACTTCATTATGAAGGATGAGATTTTATCGTTTCCCAGTCATGCAAATGTCTACAGTGAATAAGTGTCATTATGCAGGGACAGGAATTTAGTTTTCCTCCATTAACCAGGCAGGCTAATGACTCAACAAGTTTATAGCCTGCCACAAAATTTGATAGCTCATTGTGAGATAGAACAAATGAGAATGACGTGGAAGTAAAGATTAGAAAGATGTACACTTTTTCCCCCTTGTGGCGAATTTTCAACTTTCTTAAAGTGAGGTCCAGATTTCCACTGGAATAGTGAGTGTGGACACCCTCTTGACCTGCTCTCCTAACATAAAATAATTTAGTTCTCTGCTCCCAACATTTCCACAAGTCACATATTCATTTCCCCTGACCCAGTTCAGTTGGCAGGCATAGTCAAGTGTTGGTCACTTTCCCTTACCTTCACAAGACTTCATTATTTCAATTCCTGTGGAGGAAAAGAAGAACATCCCACTTAGGAGAATGTAGAGAAAGGTCCCCACAGTAAACTTTAACTCTTATTTCTAAGTTCATGGAAGCTAGGAAGACATGGCAAAATAAAAGTGTTTAGCCTACACATAGGCCCTGCTTCCTGAATGCATAGAGTAATACATCATTTTGGAGTTACCAAAGACCTATAGAACTTTAATCTCTTACCAATACTGAAATGTACTTATGGTTTTATAGAAAAGAGAAGAACTAAGGAAAAAGGAATCAAAAACCATTTGCTGTAGCTAGTTTTGTATTTTTATACTACTAAGCATGGGTTATTCTAGAAGTTAATTCATATGACAAAGTTGAGATGTTGGAGAAACGTTTTTAAAAAGGAAGCAAGAGCATGTCAAGTGGTATGGATGGAATATTGGCAGTGAAAGACTATCCAAAAGGAACGATGGCAACAGACCTCTGTTCTGAAAATCTCAAGACTAAGAGGGAACCATAGAAGTGGGTATTTAACAGTTATCTCTGCAAGGTCACAGGAACCTTCATCTACTTCTCAACTGTACCAAGAAAATGCCTTTTATTAGTTAGGGTTCTCTAGAGGAATAGAATCAGTATAAAACACACATATAGTTAAACTAGGAAATTAATTGGGCAGGTTTTCAATATTACAGACTAGAGGCAGAAGACTCACAAGGGCCATCTTAAGATTATCAACATCAGAATTCAAAATAACCATTTGCATGCTGTAGAGCAAGTGCATTCAGTAACAGTCAAAGGTCAAAGGCCTAGAAGCTCACTGTAGAGTCACTGGTGTGACTGTGTTGGAAGGCTGAAGGTACTGAAGACCAATGTCCAAAAGCAATGGGTACCTCACACCGTCCAACTGACACAAACTTCCTTTTGGTAAAAGATCCTTGCATTTAGCCTTTTATTTCTCATTGTCTGACACACAAATGCTTTACCAAAAAGTCCAGAGTGGTTTCTACCTCTTGCTTACTGGTCCAATCAGCATCCTCAATGTAATGGATCAAAGTAATACCTTGTTGAAGGAAAAGATTGATAAAGGTCCCTGTGAACTGATATACCCCTGAGATAGGAAAGTAAAGTGTATTGCTGGCCTTGCCAACTGAAAGTAAATTGCTTTTGGTGGGCCTTACGGATAGGTATGAAGAAAAAGACATTTGCCAGATCAATAGCTGAATATTTAGGTACCCAGACACATGGTAATCTACTCAAGCAAGGAAATCACATCTGTTACAGCAGCTACAATTGTATTATGCTTGATTAAGCTTAAGGCAATCCACTGTTATTGTCCAAGTTCCATCCATTTGCTGCACAGGCCAAATAAGAAAGTTAAATGAGGGTATCTTGGGAACCGCCTACTCTGCATTTTTCAAGTCCTTCATAGTGACACTAATATCTGCAATCAGCCCAAGGACTCAGTATTAACTTTGATTAACTATTTTCATAGATAGAACTAATTCTAATAGCTTTCATTGGCATTTTCACCTTAACAGCCCTCAAACTAAAGGTTAGGGAACCAATATGGGAGTTCTGACAAGTACTAAGTATATCTATCCCGATTTTTCATTCTGGAATTGGGGAAATGATCACAGAACAGATTCAGTGACTACTGAACTCACTGTAGGTTGAACTTTGGCTAAAATGCCATTGTTCACATGATCTCCATACACACCTATTCTTACCAAAGGGCTACGGTTATGTCTTGAAGTTCTTGTAATCAATCTCCTTTCAGAATCAATGCCCATTAGTCCCTGAAACAGCTGATCATTTTCTTTCTCCCAGTGTGAAGTTATGCAGGTAAAAGATCATAATATCTTTTGCAGAATTATGAGACACAAACTGGCAGTATGATTTTTTTGGTAATGCACAAGGCCATTCCTGAAGAGGAACCAGACACTTCTTCATTTAAGAGGTTCTGCACCTGAAAACTAGCTTAAGTTTGAAAATTAGTTGAGGAATCCTGAGTCTCTATTACTATGATTTGAGGTATGTTTTCTGCATGTACCATAAAATTTTCTGCTTATATAAATTTAGTAAAAATTTAAGAAGCTTCTTATTTCACTTCAGAAAACACTGTGACTAGTTAGCCAATGCCATAGGTCAATATGTATAAGAACATTCCAATTATTCCTCTGCTGTCCATTACAGTAACTATGTCCAGCTTGCCTCTCATACTTGAGTGCTGCCTCTTGGACCCTCCCACTCCAGGATCCTTTTGTACCTATCACATCTCAGTTTCCCAATTGAATGAGGTCTCCACCCTAAGATCTGGCACAGAAAGAAGAATGATACAGGGATCATCAAGAATCCTAGTGCTCCCCTCACAAATCTGTTTTTAGGCCCCTGTGAAGGGTACAATCTCTGGACCTTCATGGTATGGACGCTTAGGTTGTATGACAAATCTATTTCAGAATTTCTATTTGCATGAGCTTTTGAATATGTTCATCAATAATAAACCTAGAAATATCAGGAATCTTTAGCTCATGCAAAGCAGGCTGTCTTTTGATCTATATTTCAGCCAAGCAACCAAATAAACTGTTAGAACATTTTTAACTCCACTACATGAGATGCTGCATTAAATTCCAGTCTCTATTTAATGGGCTCATACCAACAAGCATGATCCAGATTTATATTGTCTGTAACATTATCCCACAGAATTAAAATACATTCCCATACCTGTTCTCCAGATACTGACTTACAAAAATTAGAAAACTAAAGAAGATCTTTAAAAAGAGTATTGGATCTCCTTGTAAGTTCTGCTATGCACCAGTTGACTTAACACAATGATCCAGACCCAGAAAAAATTTGTTGTTGGTAAAGGTTATCTCAAATAAAAAAAATTAAAAGTGAGAAATAGTAAATTTTATGTCATATTGATAGGGCAAGAGAAACTCCATTTTCGTTTTGTAACTCCAGTTTAGAAATCACTTAAACTTTAGATAAACTCAATTCTCAACTCCCTCCTTTAGAGCTAACAAAGGGAAAACAGAGCTATAAAATGAGAAACAAATAGTTAAAACAAATTATAGGAAGCTAAAATTTAACCATAGTAACAAATTCCTGGGAAATGTGAACCTTGTGACCATGATGTGGCATTTTTGTAAAATTCCTAAATGAGATAGTGTGGTTACCATGGTTACTTTTAAATGTATAGAAACCTAATACAAATTTCTCTGGTCACTGAAATCTTAGTTTCTGACTCTTGGTTAGTGGTGTTGGTCATGTGCTTCAATAAAGTTTTGTTTGTTCCCACATTTTCAGCTCCTTGTGAGGACTTATCTCATTGAATCTCACCGTAACAATATGATTTCCCATCAATTAAGAAGGAATAGGTAGGGGCAGGAGAAAGTCCACTTTAATTTTTGACAAAAGTACTCCTGTTTGATGAAAAACTACAAGGAAATTTTGCCAAAGAAGAAATACTCAGAACTTGGTCCTTGAACTACTTAATTAGTAATATGAATGGACACAATTCTTAATGTGTCTGGGCTTTATGTCCCTACTATATGGTTTATATGTGCAATGTCCCCAGAAGGATCATGTGTGCAGAGGCTGGACTATTGGATCATACAAGCACTACATGAGTGCATGGATTAATTGATTTAATGGATTAACTGCTAAGTGTGCTGTTCATAGTTGGGGCTGGTCGGAGTCTGTGGGTCACAGGGAGCACGACCTGGAAAGGTGTATCTCCTGCCTGCTCTCAGGCCTTTGGTCTCTGCTTGCTGAGCATCGTGATGGGAGCAGTTCTCCTCCTTCACATCCTTCCACAGCACCATTTCTGCCTGGAACCCACTTTACTAAAAGCTGCTATCTCTGAATGCTGAGCCCAAATACATTTCTCTACCTTTTAATTTCAAGGATCAGATATTGTGTCTCATTGACAAAATAGTGGCTAAAATATCTCCCAAATGAAAACTCCAGACTAGGATGATGAAAATCCTAGTTCAAAAATCCTATAAGGCTTAAATTTCTTGCCCCAAGTCCCAATATTCTACTTATATAACTGCTAACAAGTTCCAATTGTTTGAAAATGTGAAATAATTCCTCATTCATTTATTTGAATACGCATGTAGAAAGTGAAGTGAAAAATATGTACTTTATGTTCTAACTGTATTTATCTTATGTTAGTCTCCTTTAATTAACACTTTTCTATAATCTTTTATTGAGAATGTCCTCAGCAAATGCAAAACAAAGTCAAACACTTTTAGGAATCATTGTGCATAAGTATTGCTATGATTTAGGTACAAAAGAATTTCATAAAAATTTAGCCTAAATTAATTTTAAATCATGTTTATTGAGACGAAATCTACATTCAATAAGATTTACTTTTACTATTGTCTTCAATGTGTTTTGACAAATGCCTACCACCATAATTAGAACATACCAGGTTGCTATCGCTGTAAAAATTCCTCTTCTCCCCTTTTATGCTTGGTTCCCATACCAACACTTAGCAACTATTGATTTTATTGTCTTTACAACCTTCCTTTCTACAAAGCTCCAAAATAGAACCAAATATTAGGTCCACTTGTATTTATGGGTTTTTTCATACAGCATAATGCTTTAGATATTCATTCATGGTTTTGAGCATATCAGTTTGACCTTTTTACCTATGCATAAGATTCCCATCTGTGGATGCGGCTCTTTTTGTAACTAGTTGGTGAACAACTAAGTTTTTGCTTTTTTTTTATATTCTTTCATTTATTTATTTATTTATTTTTAAAAACATAAAAGCACAAAAACATATTAACAAACGGACACAAATTAGCATAAAAAATAGTACAATAAAAACTGATCTACAGAGAAGGTGACATGGACTCAACAGTGGTTGTTGCTTTACCTATTGATATCTTCAAAGTGTATATATATGAACCCAGATACAGACATGAAAAATTGGTCAGACAATTAATCCTCTCAACAACAGAAAAACACAAAAAACAAAAAACCAAAGAAAAAAAAATACCCACCAATAGTTGCTGCTTTGCATATTGATATCTTCGAAGTGTGTGTTTAGGTTAACGCATACAGACATACAAGATTGATCAAATAACCCGTCATCAATTATTCCTTAGCATTAAGTGATATAATACAATAGTAGAACCATATTAGCACTCCTGCATACATGTATATTCATATATACATACATACATTTTTGTCTCTTTCTTTTCTCCTTTCCTTCTTCCCATCCGTTGTCTGTTTTTGGACAGATTTCCTTCATGACTTTTAGTTTATATTCCCACCCTCAGGTTCTTACACCAGTGATACAATACGTTGCCTGCACATGTACCGCTGATTTACTTCACTTATGAGTATGGACTCCAGTTTTGACCACTTGCCTACAAAGTCCCCAAAACTGTCTTTCTTTATAACTGAATAATATTCCATTATATAGAAATGCCACAATTTTTTAATCCAGTCTTCTGTGGATGGGCACGTGGGTTGCTTCCACATTTTAGCTATTACAAATTGCGCTGCTATAAACATGGGTGCACATATATCAGAGTGATATGATGCTTTCAGATCTTCTGGGAAAATACCCAGAAGAGGAATAGCTGGTTTGAATGGAACCTCTAGACCTAGTTTGATGAGAAATCTCAAAACGGCTCTCCACAGTGGTTGCACCAGTCTGCATTCCCACCAGCAGTGTAATAGAGTCCCTATTTCTCCACAGCCTTGCCGGCATTTGTTATTGGATGACTTTTTCATACTGGCCAGTCATACTGGGGTAAGATCAAATCTCGATGTTGATTTTATTTGCATTTCTCGAATGACTAACGATGTGGAACATTTTCCTATATATTTATTTGCCATTTGTATTTCTTTATCTGAGAAGTATGTATTCATCTCAGATGCCCATTTCTGGATTGGGTCTTTGAATTTGGACAGGTACATGTTTTTTAATTCTTTGTATGTTCTAGATAGAAGACCTTTGTCTGAGGGACAGCCGGCTAGGATTTTTTCCCAATTTGTGGGTTTTCTTTTTACTTTGCTGGTGATTTCTTTAGATGTACAAAAACTTTTCAGTAGGATGAGG
>PVLD010019926.1:0-35098 GCA_004027595.1 Dinomys branickii
TTTTTTTCTTTTTTTTTTTTTTTTTTTTTTTTTTTTTTTTTTTTTTTTTTTTTTTTTTTTTTTTTTTTCTTTGTGAGATTGGCTAAGGGTTTGTCTACTCAGCTTATTCTTTCAAAGACCTAGCTCTTTGATTCATGGATTCTTTGTATTTTTTCAGTCTCAATTTCATTAATTTCTGGTCTGATCTTTACTGTTTCCTTCCTTGCACTAGCTTTGGATTTGGACTGCTCTTATTTTTCTAAGATTTTGAGGTGGATCATTTAGCTGCTTATTCGGAGTCACTCTGTTTTTCTGACGTGGGCATTCATAACCTTAAACTCCCCTCTTAGGGCTGCTCTCACTGTGTCACATAGGTTCTGGTGTTTTGAGCTGTCTGGTTTCTTCTTTAATCTCTTCTGTGACCAATTGATTATTCAAGAATGCATTGCTTAATTTCTATGCCTTTGTAAAATTTCTCTGGTTTCTTTTGCAGTTGCATTCTAGTTTTATTATGTTGTCACCTGCTAATATGTATGGGATAATTTAAATTCTTTTGCATATATTAAGCATGCTTTATTGGCTAGAGGATGGTATATTTTGGAGAAAGCTCCATGTGCTTCAGAGAAGAATGCGTACTCTGTTAGTGTTTAGTGGAACATTCTGTAGATAGCTGTTAAGTCCGTTTGTTCTATGGTTTGGTTCTGTTCTGATATTTTATTTTTTTGTCTAGTTGATTTATTTGTGACAGTGAGGTATCAAGTTCCCTCACTATATTTGTGTTGATTTCATCTGATCTTTTATTTCCAGTAATGGTTGACACATTGTGTCAACTTGATAAGCTTATCAGTTTAACTAAGTGACTCGGCAGGCAGCCTGGGCCCTTGCTTGGTAGACATCCTCATCCTGTGCAAGGGGAGGGCATGGAGCTTGTGCGAGAGCTACATCTGCCCTGGAGGGTGATAGTTTGCATATAGTATACGGAAGGAAAAGAGGCTGACTCCACTACCACCACCCCTTTTGCTCTTGTTACTGTTTCTGTCTTCTGCTGCCTTGAACAGTTGTCTTGCTGCCAAGTCACACTGCCTTGGAGCCAGCTGAAACCTCCACAAACTGTGAGCTAAACAAAACTTTCTTTCCTTAATTTTTGGTGTCAGGTATTTTGTCCCAGAAACGGGAAAAGTAACTGAGACTGTACACGTGTTTATAATTGTTATCACTTCCTGTTGAATTGGTCTCTTAAACCATATACAGTGAACTTCTTTGCCTTTTATGATCAGCTTTTGCTTAAAGTCCACTTTGTCTAAAAATAAGTTCACTATTCTTTTTTTTCAGGTTCTTGTTGCATGGAATATTATTTTCCATTTTTTCATTTTTAGTGTATGAGTTTCCTTTGGGGCTAAATATGTTTCTTATATACAGCACAGTGTTGGGTTTTGTTTCTTGATCAATTCTGCCGGTCTGTGTCTTTTGATTGGAGAATTGAGACCATTCACATGGAGAGTTATTACTGCAAGCTTTTGATTTATTCCTGTCATTGCATTTTTTTCCTCATTGCTGATTCTCTTTTCTTCCCTTGTGCTTACCTACTTATCATAACTTCCTCATATATATATTCTATCAGATTTCTTGGCATTGTTAGATTCATTGTCTCTTGCTAGGATATCCTTGAGAATTTTTAGAGTTCTGGTTTGGTGGTCCTGAACTTCCTGAGGTGCTCTTTGTCATGGAAATACTCTATTTCTCCATCAATTTTGAACAATAGTTTTGCCAACGATATCAGACTGGGTTGTAGAGCTTAAAAGGCCACTCCAACCTCTCCTGGTCTTTCAGGCTTGTACAGAGGTCTGCTACATTTCTAATGGGTTTGTTTACCTTTTAAATAATGGATTGCTTTTCTCTAACAGACTCTGAGACTCTGTTCTTGGGTTGAATCCTGGAGTTTTGACTGTGTTGCATTATGCAGAGATTCTTTTCTGATTGTGACTAACTGAAATTCTCTGTTCCTCAATTACTGTATGTTAAATTCCTTTTCCTTATTTGGAAAATTTTCTTTGGAAAATTATTACAATAAATGGGTTTTTGCACACCATTGGTGTAGTCTTCTGATTTTTCAAATTCCAATTAATCTTCAATTAGTTTTCTTTGTGTCATCTAGCAGCTGTTGGATCCATTCTAAATGTTCTTTTGTTGTTTTTAAGTTATTTCTAAGTAATTGTTCACTGACATCAGCCCTATGTTCTAGTCCTGACACTCTGTCCTCATACTGGTTACTTCAGTTATTCATAGACTAGAATTTTCAAACTTTGGAATTTTAGCTTGGTGCCTTTTCATGGACTCTAATTCTTTCCTATGCTGGTCGTTCTTGTTCTTGTATTATTTTTTTCATGCAGCTAGCATCTTCTGGAGGCTCACTGACCATTTTGTTTCTTAGACCCATTTTCTGTTTAGTTGTATGTTCTGTGAGCTTGCCAAGCACCTTAGCTATCGGTTTTGCTATCTCCTGTTATCTCTGAAATAATTTGGTTGTGTGGCCTTTGATTCCTTCCCCTTTGGTGTGCATGCATGAGCTCTGGGGGAGTTGGGTGCTTTTGCAGGCATTTTTGTTGCCGTGTTTCTCTTTGTTTGTGTTGAGACTTGCAGTTGATTACAGTGGAAAGCTTTGTTACTAGTATGGAGACTCCTTTAGTTAGTGTCTACTTTTCAGTCATGCTGAGAGTGCCTAACTATTGGCCTTTGTTTCTATCCCAGAATCCAGCCTCCATTTTTTTAGGAAGAGAGGTTGCAATATATGTGGCCCACTACCCATTTCTCTGGGAATGGGTCCCAGTATTGTTAATGACACCAAAGCAACCCAATTACTGGTATTCCAAGAAAACCAATTAATAGCAACAACGATGTCACTTTGGCTATAGTAATAAAATTAGCACAATGATAGCATCAAAGACAAACTGTGCATTAACACACCCTAAGAACCACTAATGTACCACCCTTAACCATAGAAAAGAGATCTGCTGTTGTAGTATAAATACTAACAAAATATCAACCTACAGTAACTATCTACTAAGTAGAACAACTTTACCTCCTCTAATAATAGAACAGTATTCAACATTAACGTCACAGAGTTAGCTAGCTGTCTAAAGATTCATAAAACCTATTAGTAAAGGTAGAGGGTGTATAGAACTGGAAAATGAAAAAAGATTTCAAAAGTTCATCAATGGAAGATGAGAAAGAGGACAAAGATGTGAGATAGGGGAACCTATTGGTTAGTAAGAGGGACTTAATAGTATTAGAAAGGCAGTCAAAGAAAAGAATGGACAAGAACAAAAGAAAGAGAAACAGCAAAATACAGAAAATAAAAGAAAGGTAAGAAGGAAGAAAGAAGTTAAAAGGAGAAGCGAAAAGAGAAAAAAAAAACTCAAACCCTAAAAATCTATGAAAGAGAGAGAAATAATGGAAATTTTCAAAAATTCTTTAAAAAGCTGAGTAAAAATACTCCTCTATTTTTGAATGAGTGGTTTCTTCCAACGATCTGCAGTGTTAAAATCCAGCCAGTCATGGGTTTCTCCACTTAGCTTTAGGGCCTGTGGATTTGCTAGTTGCTCTTTGTGTACCTGAGACACCTCTGCCCATTCACCCCAGACTGGAGTAAAAATCCAAGCTGAGGTGTGTCTTTGCTCACGTTGGTGGATGGGAAAAGCAGTCAGCCCTCAGGTCTCTGCTGGATGAAGACCACAGGGAGGGAATTCAAACAGACAGTTGGACTTAATGTCAACACCTACCAGACCTGACGTCCTCCCAAAGCCTCATGAGGTCATGAAGATCTTCAAAGGTGTCTGGGTTAGGGTGTGTGATGCTAGAGTCAAGTGTGTGATGCTGCTGTTAAAGATGTTATGTTGGGATTAAGTGTGTGATACTGGGATTAAGTTGGCACCACACAAAAGGCAGGTAGCCTTGAGGGGATGAAAAGAATGCTGCTATCATTAGCTGCTGCTGCTGCTGCTGCTGCTGCTGCTGCTGCTGCTGCTGCTGCTTTGGTTGCTACTGATTCACTGCTTTTCTGTTTTCTGCCTGCCAAGAACTATTTCTCCTCTTTCATGCTCCTCTGCCATGCAACCCTGCCTTGGAGCCAACCAAGTAAGGACTAAAACCTCTACATACTACGAGTTGAAATGAACCTTTCCTCCTTTAATTTTAGGTATCAGGTATTTTGTCTCAGCAATGAGAAAAGTGACTAAGATACCTGGTTTCTTCCTGTGGAGGGTAGGATCCATGCCTTTCCCAGCTTGAGCTTATACTTCCCAAGTGTTTTATGTCCCACCCATACCCTCTCTGTGGTGGTTCTCTGTGGTTGTCTCTCACCCAGTCACTTTGGAAGGGTAACAGTGGAATCCCTGAAGCCGCTGGCCAGGTCTGTAGTTTCTCCTTGGCTCTGCTGGCCCTCCAGGCTTACCTTCTCTCTCCAGGTCTTGTAACTATCCAGGTCCAGGTCCATTCTTTAGTCCACATCTCTGCTGCCCTGTGCCAAGAGGAAGTAAAATGCAGAGCTGGCTTGAGCAGCAGCCTACTTCTTCCTTCTCTCCCACTCACTCTTCAGTGTTATGGACTGAAATATGTCCTCCTCAAACTCATATGCTGAAGCTCTAACCCCAGATACAATTGTCTTAATGTTTGGGCCACCATAAGAAAATACCAGACTGGGCGGTTTAAACAACAAATATTTCTCACATTTCTGAAGGCTGAAATCCCCAGATCAGGGTATCAGGGTGGTGGTTTCTCAGGCTACAGATAGACAACTTCTCTTTATACTCTCATATGGCATCAGGATGACAAGAAAGTTCTTTGATGCTCCCTTTATGAGGACATTAATCTCATCTATGAGGGTGACACTTTTCATGACCTAATTTCCTCCCAAATACCCCATCTTTTGATACCATCACCTCTGAATTTGGAAAAACACAAGTATTCAGCTAATTGCAGCAACTGTATTTAAATAGTCTTTAAAGAGGTAATTATGTTTAAATTATGCCTTATATGTGACTAATGTCCTTATAAAAAGAGAAAGACATGAGGGGTGTGCATGTGTGAAGTAAAGGCCCTGTGGGGACCCAGGGAGAAGTCAGCTGTCTGCCAGTCAGAGAGCCTGGAGGTTTTAGTCCTTACTTGGTTGGCTCCAAGGCAGGGTTGCATGGCAGAGGAGCATCAAAGAGGAGAAATAGTTCTTGCCAGTCAGAGAGGCTGGAGGAGAAACCGGCCTTGCAGGGACCTTGACCTTCCAAACTCCGGAACTGTGCAAAGCAAATGTGCTGTTTAAACCCCCTCCTCTGTGTTATTTTGTCATGGCAGCCATCACAGATGAAGCTCTCCACACAGCTCATCAGCCTATGAATGTAGCTCCTCCCTCTGTGCTGCAGATTCCAAAATTAGCATCTCTACTTATGACCTCCCTAGGGCTTTACATGTGTTTCCTGATGGAGGTATCATTAAACATGTCCAAAAGAAAATCACTGTGGGCTTTTCCTATTTTATGCCCATCCTGCAGTTAAAGACCACTCTGCCCAGTGACACCCAAGCCAACAACATAGGAGTCCTTTTCCCTCAGACTTCACACCTGGTCCGTCACTACCCTGCTGATTCTGTCTCATTAATATCTCTCAATCCAAATCCTCTCCTCCATCTTACGGCCACTGCTTAAGTCCAAGCACTCATTATCTCTTACCTGGACCACTGCAATACCCTGCTAATTGGTCCCCCTGCAGCCACTCTTGACCCCTTAAGTCCATCACTTCCAGGGTAACTAGAGTTATTTATATAAAATGCAAAGTGGATTTTGTTTTTCTGCCTCTAAACCTGTGCTTGCTTCCCCTTCCTACCAGCTTCCCAACTTGCTCACAAGACCACCTCTCACCGGCTCTGTGCATCCTTCTGGCCTCCTCCCTCACCTCTCTGTGCCTTCATGTTGTGCTACCAACACCAGATTCCTTGGAGATAGTGGTTTACCTGTCTCTTTGTCTGTTGTGCTAGCTCCTCAGACAGGGATGCTCTTCCTGCTCCTGCCTTTCATCAACCTTAGAGATGCAGTCCGGGCATACCACGTCCTCCATGAAGCCACTTTGAATCCCAGATGAAACACAGGGCTCTCTGTGCATGTGACCAGAGATCCCTAAACACACTCAGAATATGTGTCTGCCTCCCTGACTATAAGCACTGAAGCAGTAACTTTTTAAACCATGCACCTATAGTAGCTATCCAGGTCCCTGGCATGAAGTACTTGCTAAAGAAATGCTGGTTACATGAACAAAAGAAAGGCTCATTTTATTACTCAGCAATTCCACAAACTATTAATTAACAAAGGAATAAATGACCACTTCATTGTGATTTAATAACATCTCGATCCTATCTTCTTTTGAATAGGTCAGGGTTTCTCCACCATGGCACTACTGACATTTGAACTCTGTAGTTTTTCATACTGAAAGCTGTCCAGAGCACTGCAGGGCATTTAGCAGCACCCCTGCCCTCTGTCAGACCACTTCTTCCTGCTTCTTATTTGTGACAATGAAAAAGTCTCCAAACATTGCCAAATGTCCACTGGCCAGAGCAGGAGTGGCAGGGGAGGGCATCAGGAGAGATAGGACTGGCAGCTGGTATACCGATGCGCAACATCAATTTTGAATTTCAGAACAACTCTGGAGGCAGAGATTCCCAGAACATTTTATTTGGTCCCTCAGGATATCAATTATTCTTTGTACAAACAAACCTGCCATAGTTTATCATATGTCATTAAAGATATTTACATCAACTGTATGTAAAATATTTAAGAGTTTTTCTAATATAATTATCTCATAAAAAGATGAGATCATGTCATTTATTGTTCTATAAAAATGTAGGGCTTCTTTAAAAAAAGAAAAAAGCATATATATGTGCTGATTCTCATTTGGAAAGGAAAGAGGTCTATAATTTAATTTGAAAGCTTCTCTCCTCTGGCTAGGAAAGAGGGAGCAAGTGCAGGAATAAGGGAGGGGGAGAAAGAAAAAGGGAGGGTTGTGTTAATCCAAATGGGAGAAGGGGGTTTATGTATTTCCTTGGCTATCTGCATGATTCTGACCCACTATTATTGATCAGTGTGGTCAACATTAAACAAAGAACAGTGAACTCTATTACACCGCCTGGTCACACAAAGGTCAATCCAATATTCTGGATGACAGAGTTTCCAATATTCCAAGTACTCTATTAATAAGCACACCAAAAATAAAAAATATTGAAGAAATTCTTTGAGACAAAAGGAGCATTTCCTGTATGCTAAGAATCATGGAGTTTCTAAAGCAGATCACACAGATGTGGACTCTAGTCTCTGAAAGTTGGGGGGTATAAAAATTGATGAAGTAGTCACACTGATGGGGGTATAATCACAAACTGAATAAACACTATGAAGAAAAGTAATTAAGGAACATGACCTAGAATTGAGGAAGTGACACCTGAATCGAGATCTGGAGCAAGAATCTAAGGGATTAACTGAAAAAGACAGGAAGGGAACGGCCACAGACGGGGAGAGTGGAGGGGAAGGCAGGAGCAGAGCACCTCTGGGAACGAACTCAGGTAAGAGGGAGCCTGACAGAGCTGAGGAGGCGAACCAGAACCTTCCAGGTCACGCTGAGGGCGGGTGTAAGAGCCACCATCTGAGGTACAGTTTAAGAAACCCTTTGGGCTATGGTGTGGGGGATGGACTGATAACACCGCACGGAAGGGATAAGGAAGACTCTAGGGTGTTACCTATACCAAGTTCTCATTGTTTTTTCCAAGCTCGGGCCAAAAATAAATTCATGTCCTATAGCGTGTATGAACTTTGAGAACACTCAGCTAGATGGAAGAAGTCAGTCACACAAGGCCGTCTGTTATGTGATTCCACTCATAAAATATCCAAGTAGGCAAGTCCATGGAGACAGAAAGATTGGTGGTTACCAGGGGCCGCAGTGAGGGGGCCGAGGGACTGATCGTTAGTGGTGTTACTATTCTCCTCACTGAGATAAAATGCCCAATACCCAAAGTTAAAGGAGGAAAGATTTATTCAGTTCACGGCTTGTAGAGGTGTCAGCCCACAATCAGCTGGTTCCAAGGCAGGGTGGCACAGCAGAGGGCATCACAGAGGAGAACAGTTCATGGTGGGCAGATTGTAGCAAAGCAACAAGGAAGAGAGAGGGAGAGAAAAAAGACTCTTTCTGCCCCTTATATAGTGTACAGGCTACCTGCCCTAGGGTGGGTGTAGCACTCAGACCCTTAATCCCAGCATCACACATTCTAGAAACAGCCACCTCTGAAAAAGTCCTGAGGCTTTGGGGGGACATATACAAATGGGAGTGGGGCTGTACTGTGTGAGATAAAAGAATCCAGGGGCAGACAGTGGTAATGGTTGCATATATTTGTTAACCTACTGAAAAATCAATGAATTAAACACTGTATAAGGGAGAATTTTATTGCGTGTGAATTATATTTTCATAAAGTTGCTACAAAAAGAAAATATAACTTATTAAGTCTTAAGCCAAAAGGAGTTCTAAATTTTTAAGTACAAAGAAGGTTGAAATGACTTTCAAAATCTTAACCTTAAAGTCATGTTCTTTACACTGCTTCCTGCATTCCAAAATTCAGTTAGAGAAAATCTGTGAATTATATTGAAATAGAGTATTTAAATAAGAACAGCTAATCAATGATTGAAAGAGAGCTCCATAATTCCCAAATCACAGTTTTGTTAAGAAAAATTAGAAAAGCATCAACCTCTGGGTATGAGATCAATTGGAATTTTACCATTTTGTCAATTCAGTCAAATAGCAGATTTTAACTTTTAGCACGATTTTCATTTTCCACCCAGACAGCCACTTAGTAGATATGTGATATCAATCTTGATTTCCAACCTTGGCTTTCTGTGTGAATTTAATGAGGAAGTAATTGTGCAAGAATGTGTTTTAAAACACAAATCTCAACTACCCTATTATTACATTTACAGATGATTACCATGTGAATTGGCTTTATGTAATACTAGAATATCATGAACACTGTTCTTCCAGGGATACATTATAATATAATATATAATGTATGTAACAGCCACGAAGAATTATGACTGTGGCTATTTATTCTTAAACTCAGACTTGCACTAAAATTATTATCTAGAGAAAAAATCAACATGTAGGGCCACTGTCTGTGTCAGACTTTAGAGTGTAAGACCAAGTCCAACTCAACAGAATGTAACTGAAAATATGATTTTTTGGCTCACTTAACTACAAAGTTCAAGGGTAGTGCTACCTTCAGGCACAACTAGAATCAAATGTCAGGTCTGTGTTCTGCTGGGCTAATTTGCTTTGTAGACTCAAGTTTGTTCCTCCTAATAGTAAGGTGGAAACCACAGCTCCTCCTGCCTCTTTCCTGGCATTCCTAACACCAGAACCACTGTGTTTCATGACTTCTAGATGAGCCTGTGCTCAACCCTGGGTGGGCCACAAGGACTAGAAGGATGGCTCATGCTGATTGGGTGGGCCTGGGCAACATGCTCTGCCTTGCAGGTGTAACTCCCACGTGACGCATATAGGCTGAAAAATGGGAGACAGATGAAGCCTAAAATAAAACAGGTATTGTTGCTAAATAAAGTAGAACAGAGCCTGGCAGGACAATTAACAAATGCCAATTAAAATGTCCACTGAAAAGACAGACTAAGAGCCTGGCAGTGGGCAGGCCATCTGACAAACCAGCTTGGAAAGAGTAGTGGGCAAGCCCTTCTAGGGGATTTTCCCTGCCAGCAACTCTTCTCAGATATTTTTCAATTTGGTGCAGAAGTGGAGCCAAATACTTGTCACTCTAGAACCACTCTCCACCTTTCAAACCTTGCTTCGTCCCCCAGGAGGCTGATGTGAACGGACCAGAGCAATACTGCAGATCCCCCAGCTTCTAGTTGGGCTTGGCAAGTGGCAAACACCAGAAGTGGGGGAGGGAAGGAAGGCCGGAGAAGAAAAGGAGTAAGGAGTTGCTTGAAGAAAGCCGCAGCCCTGAACCAAGCATCAAAGTCCTTCTGGATGTAGCTTTCCATTGAACTCTCCCTCCCGGCTCTGGGAACTGCCACCACTGCTTGTCCTTCGAGACCCAGGAAAGGGCCTCTTCCTGTACAACACCCGGGCACCACACCTGAGGCTTGCTGTAGCTGCTATCATTTGCTACAGTTGGGATCTGGGATGTCTCCCAAAGGTCCATTTGTTAAATGTTTGGGGCCCAGCTTGGGGCTAATGGAAGGCTCTAGAGCTTTAAGAGGTGGGGCCTACAGGGAGGTGTTCAGGTCCCTGGGGGTCTGCCCTCAAGGGGGGATGTGGGACCCAGGCTCTTCTCTCTTTTGCTTCACAGCCATAGGTGAGTGCTTTTGCTCAGCCACAGGCTTGCACCATGATGTCCTCCCTCACCACAGGCCCAAGAGCCATAGGATCACAAAATGGAACCTCTGAAACTTCTCATCAAAAGAAATCTTGTCCCTTGGTAAATTAATTATCTCAGATATTTGTAATAGTAACAGAAATTGACTAAAACACTTTTTTCTTGCAGTACTGGGGATTGAATCCAGGGCCTTTGCACTGAGCTACATACTCACTCCATTTTGTTTTTTACTTGGAGATGGGGTCTCACTAGGTTACTATGTTGCCCTGGTTGAGCCTGAACTTGGCATCCTTCTGCCTCAGCCTCCTAGGGTGCTGGGATTACAGGCATGCGCCACCATACCTAGCTACTAAAACACAGTTCTTTATGGGATTCATTAAACTCTGCTGATGGCATTGAACATAATCTCTTAATTAAAAACTTCATGCATTTTTATAATCTGACTACATCATCTACTTCCTGCTGGGACTCTGTACCTATAATGAGACTAGCAGCCATACTTCTCTATTCTTCATCACATTTGTCCTGTAAGACTGGTGTTATGACTCCCTACTTGACAAATGAGGAAACCAAGTCTCAGAAGTTAACATTAGCAAGATCCCACAGTTAGTAGGACCCAGCCAAAACTGGAAGCAAGGGCTAAGTTCTGATCGTGCATATCTGAGCCATACTTCAGGCCAGCACCTGAACCACAACAGGCTTACCTATCCTTACACAACGTCTCCACGCAGCAGCCGAATCAAGTAACAAATATCACTTGTTCCGTAGATCTGGCAAGGTAGCACGAGGAGCCAGTGAACTGTCAAGCAAAGACACATAGTAAAGAGCCTTACAAGTGTAATTCACTAATAATTCAATGTCCCTGTAAGTCCCCTGGGCATTTTCAGAGTTTGATTTTGTGCCACTGGAGGAATCAAGAGTGATGTCAGAGCAGTAGTGGTGAACCTATGGCGCACAGGCTATAGTTTGTTTTTCTTTTAAATCAAAAGTTGTTAATGTATGGTCTGTTTTTTCTAAACTAAAACCTCAGCATCCAGGGTTTAACTGCAGCATTGGCACTTTGCGATAAATAAGTGGATTTGGACTGCAGTTTGGGCGCTCGTCTCTAAAAGGTTCGCCATCGTTGTTAATCGTAGGGGAAGAACTAGGCCTGCGGCACCAGTTTCCTTGGAGCTAACTTACCATCTTCATCTCTGACAGTCCAAGAGGGTAAGGTGCCCGCACTGGACTCCAGGGGGTTTATCTCGTGCAGTGTTATCGCTTGCTTTCTCTTCTTCATCCCGCATGCTACTCTACTGTAACTGTCCATTTAGCACTTGTTTACTAGATTACAATTTCTAGAAGTCAGATCTCTTATCTGTATCCTCATTGTCTAACACATACCTGTAGACAAAGGGCCAAGTACATGTCTGTGAAATGAATGGCACCATTGTTCTGCATGAAAAACCATGCCAAAGAGTTGCTCGTTAGCTGGCTCCCTCCCACGAGTGGGGCTGTTTGAGCCAGTAGTAAGGGCATTCCCCTCAGTAGGAGGACAGATTGGGACTGCTGAGATTATATCCAAACCGTGTAATTCTGTGATTCTGGGTAACAAGGGTGTATGTAATCTTATCAGGAAATAAGTTTCTTGTGAGGATAGGTATTAAAAACTCTTAAACTACACTATACAATTTCTACTCCCAGTGATCATATAACTGAACATACTGTAGACAGTAAGAACCAGATTCCTATTACTGGAGAAAAGACTTGAGTAGACAAACTGATGAAACTCAAATAAGGAATTAACTCTTTAATTCAGTTAATAGTCTTCTACCGAGGGTCACTTCCTGGTTCTGATCACTGCACTAGGTTTAGGTATGTCAGATGTTAACACTAGGGAAAGCTGGGTGCGCAACATTGACAGAGTTTCATACTATTTTCAAAACGTTCCCATAAATCTCAAACTCATTTAAAAATGAAGCTAAGTCACCTTCGTTTAAATCCAGACTCTTAGAATCTAATATAGGTGACAATCTCACCAATATAATATAATCTCACCAATTTATATAATTTATATAATCTCACCAATACGTTCAGTGGAGTACAACACATTAATGGCTTGGTGTGTTACTCAAGATTACAGAACTTCTTCGGTTTGGATGTAAGCTTGGTGGTCACAGTCCACTGTCCTGCTCATGAGGGTCTTCTCCCTGACAGCCTACAGCAGTGGTGGTGAACCCATGACACCCATGCCGCAGCACCCTGCTTGTTACCATTGAAGCTCTGAAAGTTTTGCCGTCAGTGTCCTAACGCTTCTGTCAGGACATCTACTGGGATGGCAGCATGCCATTACCCCAGCATGAATTGCTGGAAACTTCTCTCCTCTTCTATCCATCAAGTGGAGCTGTGTCTTTTGCTGATCCTCCAGACCCATGTGGTGACCCTTCAGATATTCAAGGAGTCTGCAACAACCATCCTGTGATTTGGCTCCTTTAAGCAAAACACCCCTGTGCCTTTCCAGACAACAAAGTGACATTTGGAGATTCCTCAACAAACTAGGTCTAGAGGTCCCATTCAACCCAGCTATTCCTCTCCGGGGTATTTTCCCAGAAGATCTGAAAACATCATATCATAGCGACATATGTGTACTCATGTTCATAGCAGCTCGATTTGGTATAGCTAAATCGTGGAAACTACCCAAATGCCCATCAAGGGGCTGGGGGTATAGCTCAGTGGCATAAGCGCTTGCCTGGCAAGTGCAAGGTCCTGAGTTCGATCCCTGGTACCGGAAAAAAAAAAAAAAAAAGAACAACAACACCAAATGCCCATCAACTGAGGGATGGATAAAAAAGTTGTGATATTTTTATATAATGGAATATTACTCAGCTATAAAGGTAAACTCGAGGCTTTTACAGGTCACAACTAGAGACTGTACTTATAAGTGAAATAAATCAGACCCATGTGTAAACAACATATTGTCTCACTAGTGTAAGAACCTGAAAGAGTGAATAAAAATTGGGAGGTATGATAGACATTGTGAAATGAAAGAGATCACAGCAAGTGGATGTTATAGTTTCACAAGGGCTAGCTTCCTCAAGTACATGGCATACAAAGAGCTTGTGCTAAATAGACAACCATCAGCCTCCCACATCATGTCCTCTATCAGCCCTACCTACATGTCTCTCTAACTGTCCCTACAAAACAAGATCACATTAAATTGCCCTGGCTGGACACAAATTTTCAGTGTTCCTGCCTTAATCATGCAGAGTGCTGGGATCACAAGTGCACTGGGATCACCAGGGTGCCCAGCTTACTCATGGTTTCAACTGACATTTCCCTAAAGAATAATGATGTTGAATATCTTTCATTTGCTTATCTCCTATCCATATGTCTTCTTTTGTGAAGTATCCAAATCTTTTGCTCATTTTTATACTGGGTGGTTTTTTAAATTAATATATTTTGAGAATCCTTATATATGTTAGATATAAATGTATTCTCAGATACGTGATTTGCAAATATTTTCTTCCAGTCTGTGATTTATCTTTTAATTTTCATTTCCATTTTCATACAAAGGTATTTAGTTTTAGTGAGTTCCAATTTACTGATTTTATTATGGATTGTACTTTTGTCTAACTAAAACTTACAAAGATTTTCTATTGTTTTATAGTTTGGGGCTTCATACTGAAAGTCCATGGTTCATTTTGAGCTCATGTTTATCTGTGGGTTGACCTATGAATTTTGACTATTAATCCTGATTTGGCAACTTCATTGGATTAAGAGATCTCCAGTAAAGCACAATCCTTTGAATGACTGGGTGGGTTGGGGAGGTGTGGCCTTGGGTACTTTATATGGACCCTGGCCTGCTCATCTCAGCATGGTTTTGTGGCTCTACTTTCTGGCAACTGTGAATTGAGCAGCTTTGCTTAGTCACTTGACATTATGATGTTCCTGCCTTGAAGCCTTCAACCTTGGGCTGAATACCTTGAACTGCGAGCTAAATAAACCCTTCTTCTTTTTAGATTGTGGGTGCTGGGTACTGTGTCTAGCAACAGAGAAGCTGACTAATACATGGACTGTAGCTCATCTTGTTGCATATGAATGTACCATTGTCCCAGTGCCATTTGTTGGAAAGACTATCCTTCAAACTGCCATTTTCAAAATCCTATTAATGAAATATGTATCTATTTCTTGAATCTCTATTTCTGTTCCATTGATCTGTTTGTCTCTCCTGCTATTAGAACCAAAGCCTGTGATTACTCCAGCCTTAAAATAATTCTTGATGTCAGGCAGTACTATTTCTCCAACTCTGTTCCCCATTTTCAAAGTACTTTAGGCTATTAAACAACACAGCTTATTGAAATTTTGGTGGCATTGTATGAAATCTGTAGATCAATTTAGGGAGAATTAATACCTTAATAATACTGAGTCATTTAAACCATGAAATGATATCTCTCTCCATTTACTTACACAGTTTTAAACTTCTTTGAGCAATGTTTTGTAGTTTTCTGTGTACAAGTTTTAAACTTTTACCAAATTTATCCCTAAGTATTTAATTTGTCTAATGATGCTGCAAATCATCTTGGTGTTTGTTTGTGGTTCATTTCTAACTGTTGGTTGCTGAGGTGGTTTCTTTCTTTGATTTCCATTTAAGGGAATATTTTATAAAGCCAGGCCACCTCTTATAGTGCTGACTCTAGTGTTTGTCCTAGGTCAGGAATCAGACCAGTCCAATCAGCTATAGCTGAGCCAGTCACAGAGTATAGATCATGCTCCTTGCCCACCGCAGGATCAGGCCAGGGTCACTGACCCTCAGTACAGATGGACTCTGATTAACCTACTTCACTCACAGGCTAAAATTACCACTAACAAATCAGTAAAAGGATTGAAACCAATTATTTATGTTGTGCTTTTAGATTTGCAGCAAATAAAAATCTCTATGGCTGTGGAAGAGGTATAGTAAAAAATAACCTTGTACAAAAAGTCAAGTATTTATTTCTGTCGGCATTCCTAAACACAACCATATAGTCCTAGGGGCCAGAATGCTACAAATTTAACCTACTACAGGCAAGTCTCAATTCCTAGGAGACTATATGTTTAATGATGTATCCTAGCCCTTTAATTTACACGTTGGTCTGTCAGCAATTCTGCTTTCAACTGGTCTTGTGAGCATAGAAAGTGGCACAGCTCCAGGGACACTGGAAGTAAATAGTAGGTATCTCCAATGAAGGCCTTTCTTTGAGGAGACTTGGAATCAACCACCAGCAACTAAAAGCTCACTGAGCCACAGCAATTTTAAAGAATAGCATTTAAAGGCCCAATTAGGATGTTTTTTCACATCGTTCCCTATTCATTGCTTTTGACTTTTATTTTCTTCCATTCATTCATTCAACATACATATTCAACCCATATCCATGAGAAATTAAAAGTGGTTTCATGGGGTCTCGGCACCAAGGTGGCAATAAGGATGAGAAGGAACACCAAGACTTGTGACACAGGATTCTCAGGTAAGAGAAAGACACACACTGGAAAAGTAAGGTGTTTGGCAACATGATTTGTAAATACAAGATATGTTCCAATATCTGTTATCATACAGTTTGGAAGAGAGGATTACAGCAAGGAGAGATGAAGATGGCTTCACAGGGTCATACAAAAGTACATGATCTTGCTGTAAGAAATAGGCTTTCCTTCACTAGGTAAGGGGACATGGGAAGGAGTCTCTCTTTTGCCTGTATGTTTTTCCAAAGAGCTTAGTGTGTTATTCAAGAAGGAAACTGGAGAAGATTATCTGGTAGAGGGGTGTGGCAGTTTGTATTTTCCAAAGATGGACACATCTTCCATCAGGAAGCAGAATCTAGCATTTGTGACTTTGGCCAAGTATGACAGACATAACTCTATTATCTTAATCACTTTTTTGTTGCTATAACAGAATACCTGAGAGCAAGTGATTTATAAAGATTAGAGGAGTTTTTTGGATCTTGGTTCTGGAGGCTGGATAGCCAACTGCAGTTTCAGGTGGCCACATCCTGTGTAGCCTCGTGCTGAGACATAACCGAGTGGGAAGGAACATGTGCTAAAGAGACAAAACACAAGGGGCATCTTCACTGTCGTGAGACCCTGCTCCTGTGATGACTTAGTCCCAAGATAAGCGCATTACTACCTCCTCACCTAATCACCTCATAAAGATGCCCACCTCCTAGTACTACCCAAATACCAAAGTAGAAGAGATCATGAATGACATCCTAAAATAATCCACCAAAAAATAAGTTAGAAACCTACCCCTAGTTTGGCAGCATGTGCCAAAAACATATTTGAAAATATTTTAACAGACAGAAGAGTATATAGAGCACCCAAGAGACAGCAGAATGACCTCCTCCAACCATATTTACAATTGCTATATGCACATCAGCATAGTATTCTCCACTCAACTGTCTGTTGCTCTACAATCTAATCCAACAATTGATCAGTTGAAGTGGAGAATTCCAAGCAGTTTGCTTTTTTAAATGATGTTTAATAAAATGAAGAAATGTTCCCAGGATATTCTGTAGTTTAAAGCAAGTTCCATAGTACAAAAGAGTGGACACATCTGTAATCCCTGAACTCTGGAGGTTTGGGCAGTAGGATCACTGTGAGTTCAAGCCCAGAACTACATAGAGTCTTGAAAACAAAACAAAACAAAAAAATCCTTAAAGACTAGGTCTGTGTCTTTAAACATGTCAATAACAATACAATTCCTTATATCAGCAAGTACTCAAAAAATGTCAGATAAGTGAATTATATATTTAATTTTTAGTAAGGGCCTACTATATACCAGATATGTTCTTAAATTCCTGTCACATGTAAATCTATTTTTCCTGCACATGATCCTCAGAAACAAATACTGTTACCATCTCTGTTTGAATAGGCAAAAATAGGGACAGAGTGATTAAGAAACTTGCCCAGTAAGCAGTAGCACTGGGACAGGTAGGGACAGGGAAACCCATGAAACCATACACCCGCGGGCAATAGACAACTCTTAAAACAAGTAATCTGAAAAAAAATATCAAAAAACTAAGATTTATTTTTGTCCTTACCAAACATTTATCAATACACCATCAAGAATAAATGTCATTTATTGTGTCTCATGATTAGTGGTAACAAATCTTCCAGGACTAAGGGCAGGCAGGATGGCGCCAAAGATTCAATAATTAAAGGAGAGGAGAAAGGTACCCTAGATCTGAGATACGGTCTACTGACAGCACCCATTTGTTCAATGGCCAGGAGAAGAAAGATAACAAGAGGAAAAAGAAGAGAGCAAATTTGTCATTATGTAATTCGGACTCATTTACAGGCTGTGTGTAAGGATCACAGTGAAAACATTTTAAATATACGTAACGCTCCTGGAGGCTTCTACTCCTGGATTCCTTTGCTCTCTCCACTTAACTGTGTGCATTTCTTTTAGCACCTAATACCCAGGCATAGTTTCTGTAAATTAATTTAGGCTTAGGGCTACTCTGGAAACTCTTACCGCCCACAATTAAGATGAATGAGAACAGAGAACAAGCTGATTACCGCCTTCAAAAGAGATTCTGCCCCCCGCAGCTTCTCAGCTGCTTGTAACCTAACCTCGGTGCAGACCCTCATGCTGCAGCGGGATTTGCCACTTGAGTTGGGGACGGTGCCAACAAATCGGTATTTCCCTCCTACATCTCCCTCCTTCTCCGACAGCCCTAGGAATCTGGACTGATTTGAAGAGTGGGTGGCGGGAGAGTGGGAGGTGTTAACCAAAATCCCCCTCCTCCAACTTGTGCATGGAGCTGCTGCATCCAAATGCCACCCGCTCTCCATACCATCCTTGGCCAAAGCATATGGAGCTTCTCGAGGTGTTTTAATTCATCTCGCTCTTCGTTCTCACACTCGGAAGGAAGCGCGAAGGTTAGATAAAATTGCTGCTTAATAAGGGGTTACTGTGTGTGTAATTGCTCCCAGAGTGCTTTCGGAGTGATAGTCCGCTGGTAGGAGCCAAGCTTGCTATAAAAAATCTTGCTAAACTGCCCAAAGACTGTAATTCCATTCATTCACGGTTATTTGAATAACACACCAAAGATTAAAGAGCATCATTTACTAAAAGCCTTTTCCTCCCACCTCATCTCAAACAGGTCAGCAAATGCAGAAATTCCAGACTTCCTTCCTTGAGTTGAAAGATGGTCAGGTCCTGAAATCAGTGCTGGGGTGACTCTAGAACCCTCCCTCCTGCAGCAGAAATTACTAGCCAGTGCACATGATCCTCCCCAGGGCTGTACACAAGATCACTGCACTGTGAAATTTTTTTAGCTTTTAAGAGATCTTAAGCATCATAATCGCATTCACTGCCCTGTTTCACAAACCAGGTCACCCAGACAGGAGCGGAAGGTCAGCTGAGTGCTAACCTGCTGCTCTTCCAGCTTTCTCCCAGGACACAGGCCTGGCCTCACCTGACCTGTGGTAGGCGGCCCATGAGAGATGGACACAGTCTGACTTGGTGAATAGGCTCTGCCCCAGGTCTTACTGGCATTCTTGTTTCTTTTGATGGAAAACTTGCCAGTTTTCCATTGCCCCAGATTTGTGTGCAGTTTTCCCCACAACCGCTCACCTAGTGGCTTTCAGAGTTTTCCTTCAATACTAGGACCCTCGAGTGCATCAGGTGGAGAAGTCCAGAGCTCTTCAGTTTCCCAGAATGCCCTGGAGGTCAAGCAAGGTCTCCACTGGAATCCCTGAGCTTCATGCTCCCGGCTAATTTGGCTGCCCTACAGGGACCCACTCATAGAACTTCCCTCCTGAGAGTGTGTGCACACTCACTTCTTATATTTTCTCACATCTGGCCCTGTGATGCTCACTTCCTCCGGAAATCCTCCTAGTTGGTCATGTTCAGGTCTCTTGTTTCAGTGCTACTTCAAACCTAGAGTCAGAAAACCTGTGTGGTTAGAAAACTGGCGCCTTCTTGGTATCTTACATTTCCAGGTGAGAATCCAAGAGAAGCCATGGGATTTTTGTGGACTCTGTGGAGTCAGACAGGGTTAGGAGGTAATATCTGTTCTGCTCCATAATCACTATACAGTCTTCAGGGTGTTTTGTTCTGTTTTGTTTGGCTTTGGTTTGGGTTTTGTTGCTTTTGCCTCCCATCCCCATGGTTCTAGGAGTTCATTACCTTCTGTTGGGTCCCTCTGTTTGGTTGCTATAGGTGAACTACTCATGGGGGTGGGAGTAAAAAGTCCTGACTTTACCATCATTTGCTTCTCATGCCTTTAGGAAGGGATTGGCTTTGGGGTGGTACTTAGGCAGCAGTCTTCCCACAGCCTCATTCACAAGCAGAATGACATCATTGTGACATTACCCCTTGTGTCCTCTTGTGAAGGATCTGCACACATTCTAGTCCTCTTGTATTACTCAGTGTGACTAAGATGGCAGCCCTAGGTATGAAAGCTCACTGGGAGCTCGCTGGGGACCTCCTCTCCCTGCCACTTCTTTTGGATTGACAGGAACAGTGGCTGGAATGGTGTAGGCAGTCAAGTTTGTTGAATGATAACAGTCAGCTGTTCAGAGTGTATTAGTCTATTTTTGTCATTATAATGAAATAACTGAGACAGACCAACTTAATACAGAAAAGCAGCTTGTTTAGCTCACAGTTTGGGAGTTGGAAGTTTAAGATCTGATAGCCCAATTGGGGTCTCTGGTGAGGACTGCATGACAGATCACAGTAGTGTGAGCTCATGCAGGAGGAAGAGATCACACAGTGAAGCATGACACAGACAGAGATTCGGGGTTTGGGCTCAGGCTTTTACAGAAACTTGATCTTAATCAACAACTCACTTGGGGAGACCAATATGCCCTTCTGAGGACAGCACCCCAATGACCTAAGGCCCTCCCACTGGGCTTCACTTCTTAAAGGTTCCGCACCGCCTCCCAGTATGGCCACCCTGGGGACCAAGCTGCAAACACATAACACTGTTGTTTGTGGACAGCATCCAAAGGAGCACACAGGGATTACTACTAATTTTGTTTAATCACAAGGACTGCAGGGTAAATGCATTAGTTACTTCCCTGCTGCTAAAACAAAATATCTGACACCCAAAGTTATAGGAGGAGGAAAGGTTTACTGCAGTCCACAATCTGTAGAAGTTTAAGTTCATAGTTGGCTGGCTCCAAGGCAGGGTGGCACAGCAGAGGGGCATCACAGATGAGAGACAATTATGGTGGCCAGAAGGCAGCTAAGTACTGAAGCAGCAGGCAAGAGGCAACAAACAGTGGCCCTCTCTCTGTCTCTTATATCCTGTCCAGGCCTTCCACCTTTAGTGTGGGTACACTCACACCCAGGGCGGGCACCCTTAATGCTAGCATCTCTTCACAAATCAATCCTAGCATCACCTGTGGTGGGATGAGGCTTTGTGGGAACATCTAGATACAACTACAACAATCAAGTATTGGATTTAAGAGGAGGAAGTGAAAATAGTCTGGTGGTCTGGCTTATACAGTTCCTGGCTCGCCTTTACAATATGGATAATTATATGCTAAACAGGGTTCAGAGTCAAAGAAAAAAATGATGAGCAATGGACAGCTGGAAAGGCTAGCCTACAGGGACCTAAAAGCCAGAATTAACATGTTGTATATTACATGTGGCTCTACAAATGCAATGAAGCTTTTTTTTTTAAAAATCCTGTCATAACATGCATACTATTTCATAAATTGTATCATATGACACCCAGCTAACTTCCCGTGTTACTAAGTAGTTCATAAACTTTGTACGAATATATAGTTATCGAAAGCAGACTTTACTCTCTCTGGAGGGCCACTTCAACTTCCATTATTCTCCCTTGTAAACAATGCTCTATGGAACATCTTGTTAGATAAGTGTTTGCTCTCATCCTCAATTAGTTCCTTAAGGAAAATTCCTAGGAGTATGACTGGGAAGGCAACGGCGTGTTTATTTTTAGAGATTTGGGTTTAAAAAAGTGATAATATTCACAGAATGATTATGAGTATGATAACTCTGTTCTTCTAAACTCTTTTGAGTACAAGCAGCAGAAATCTACTCAAAGTAGCTCAAGTGGAAACAGGAAGTACAGGTTAATTATCATGTTACAGCAACTTCACAGAATCTGAGAAGAAATGAAGTTTTGCTGATTGGTATGTAAAACAGAGCACAGAGAAAACAACTAAGATGTCTCTGTGTGGCTTTTCTCACTCATGCATCTGAGTTGGCACCTTCCTCTTTCTCTCCCTTGGCTCTCTCTACCTACTCATCTTATGCCCTGTCTAGCAGTGATAAACTCAGATCCCACATGAGCTGTCTTATCTACTTTACTGCTGTCTTCATTATAACTTCTCTAAGCCAGAATCCGAGTTGCCATGCTTCTCTTGCTTGGGCAGCATAGGTATGTGGCCAAGCAATAGAGTTGCCACTTTGTCTCGGGGATCCATCTCCAGTACTATCAGCAGGGACAAAGAGCAAAGACAGGGGCAGATATATTATCTAGAAAGCTCCAAGCGTGAGGCAGACTTTGAAACGTACCTAGCATTTTTGTACTCCTAGGACTTTAGGCACTCCTTGGTGTTAGAGGCATTGCTTTATTGTTTTTGTACTTGGAACCTAGTACAGAGGCTGATACTTAGTAGATATTCAGCTATTCACTGGTGAACAGTTGAATGAGGCATGAGTTAGATTGAATCCCCACTGAACTCCATAAGATACCATGGCACGGATGCAAGCATTGCTATAATTAGAAAGGCATATAACAATCAATGTTGACAAGCATGTAGAAAAACTAGGACTCTTACACAGTCCTAGCAAGAAGATAAAATGGTGCATTCTCTTTGGAAAACAGTTCGGAAGTTTCTTTAAAATGTTACATATAAATTTACTATGTGGCACAACAACACTACTCCTAGGTGTCTAAGAGAACTGGGAACATATGTCCACGTGATGGCTGCACGTGAATGTACATTGCAGCATTGTTCATGATGGCCAAAGAGTAGAAACAACCCAAGCATCTATCAACTGGTAAATGGATAAACAAAATGAGACATTTTTCACACAGTGCAATACTGCAAAAATGAGCTAAGTATTGCTGAGTGCTACAATGTGGATAAACCCCAAATACATTATCTCAGGTAAAAGAAGCCAAATACAAAAGACCACATATTACATGGCTGCACTGGCATGAAAGGCTCATAAGTGGCAAATCTACAGAAACAGAAAGGAGATTAATGGCTCCCTGAGGGTGGGGTAAGAAAAGATAAGGTGACTGCAGATGGGCATTTCTTTTGGGAGTGATGAAAATGCTTAAAAATTAGATTATTGTGATGTTTCATGGCTGTAAAAGTCACTAACAAACATTGAATTATATACTTAACGTAAATGCTATTATTTGTCAATTAGACCTTGATAAAACTTAAAAGTCTGGGACCAAATTGGCCATATAAATTGTTTTAGACAACCAAAACCTTGTAGGTGATCCTGAATTTTGTTTTCCTCTGTTTTCTGAGTAGATTTATACCCAATCCACTTGTAATTTCAAATCCTCTGTGAAGTCTAAGAGCTTCTATTAAAATAATGAAGTTGGTCAACCTATTTATTTTGAGATGTAAAGAGCAAAAGAATTACATCCATCTAATATCACCAGCTAAAGCTAAAATAGTATGGACTGTAGTAGGATGTTCTTCTTCTTCATGTCCTGGATGACCAGTGAAGACATTCCCACAGTATAAACAACACGCTTAACTCAGGAGGCATTACATACTGTTACGATATGGGCCATTTGCTTGCCTAAGAAAATAGAGCGAGCTGGTCATTTTAGATATCCATAAAGCTGTAACTGTGCTGCAGAACGTAACATCACTGTGTAGAGAGTGTTACTGTCACACTCCTCCCCATCACACACTGCGATATTTCTGTAAACTCTTTCACATAATCTTTCCATGGGGAAGGGTCAAGGCTGGAGATGATATAAAGATACCAAAAAAGCCCATAATTCTTCTGTGCCCCCAGCACAGTATCTTCCTTTTGCCTGAGTGGTTGAGGTAAGCTGACGTTAAGGAAATGGATAATAGTACTATAATTAGAGCTATAGGTCACAGCTAGTTTTCTAATTCCAGAAAATTTTACTTGTAGATATTCAAGTGACCACCACTCTAATGTTGCCGTTTACATGATGGCTTGAATCCATGCTTTGCAGTAAGAAATCACCTATCTGTTCTCCTTTCCTGTTCTTTCCCAGAGAGACTTTTGTTCAAAAAATATTTTTTTTTAATTTAAGCCTTTCCTCAATCTCCTAGATGGATCATAAATTGTACCCATGTAAATTTAAAGAAAAGTCACTTTATTTTTTTCAAATAACCTGTGAGTTCCCTATATAGGCTGATCAATTATTTAGAATAATAATGATAATAACATTTTAAATTTATATGTAAATTTTTATTTTCTTCACATGCCTACTCTAGCTGGTATGGATACATCTAGAATTTTTTTCGCTGATGATTAAATTAAGCCAGTAAATGTTTGATGAGTTCCTACAGTAAACTCTTCACACCATACAGGACAACATGGGGGCCGGGGATATAGTGGCACAGCACCTACCTCGCAAGCGTGAGGTCCTCAATTCAATTCCCGGTACCAAAAAAAGTACATGGGCAGGAAGGATAATGATAGGTACTTCTGGTTAATAAAATGATTTGAGGGCAGTATTGCCAGAATCAGCATCAAATGGGGGGAGGAAATAAGCACCAAAATACTGGTCAAAATCCATGGAAATACACAATGAAAAGTGGATTGTGAATCATTAAGATTACCATCTAAACCCTCAAAATACTGGTTATGGTGGAAATGCACAGCTAAAAATGGGTTAAGAATTCTTTAATAAAAAAATCGAATGATAAAATGTTTCCTAATTAACCAAAGCACCTTGTAAGTATTGATTAAAACTTAGGAAAATAATAAACTGGTACATCATAAATCAAGCAGAACATATTCCTTAAGGCCTGATGGATGGAAAACAACGGATTGAACTTATTAAAAGTTCACTGCAAAAACAAAAGGATTTCAGTGGTAAACTATTTATACTTCCTATTTATCATGTGATCTTTCTAAATGAAATGGATCTTGAATCACATTTTTAAGAAACTGAGACTGTGATATTACTGCACTAATAGGAAAAGAACAGAAAAAGAAAAACTATCAATCAGCCTGAAAGATTACATGACTCAGTGTCTTAAGGACATAATGGTGTTATAAGTAATGAGACTTTCATACTGACCTTTTGAGCTGTAAACAAAATAAAGTCTGAAATTGAAGTGTCTATCTTTAAGAGTTTATTTGCAAGGTATTTATCTCTATCATGGTTCATTTAAAAGATCCTGGAGCTTAAAATGGAAGAGCTGGAAACAATTACATTTTGGAAAACTAAAATAAGAAAACAGCTTCTTAGTAGCGTGACAATGAAGGAATAAGTATTCAAGAGTATGTGTACTGTGAAATCACACACTTTGGATTAATGAGGATGAGGCCAGTCTAGAAAATATGAACAGGAAAATACTTGAAAAGAAAACAAATTTTCTTATTTTTCTAGTACATGTCCCTGAAATGAAAAAAAAAAAATAGCTAACAAAGTGCTGGTCTTGATGTTAAGGCTTATTTTCAATGTTATACAAGACTTGTTTGTAAATGTGCATTTATTGTTTTCTTCGTTCCTAGATTAATCCTAACAATTGTTAACCAAGCTCCTCACTACATGTCCAGCCCTGTGCAAAATTCTGGGGAGGATACGACAACTTCATAAATCTGGCCTTCTTAGGGAATTAAGTAATTTATTGAATAGCCTACCCAATTAGAGAGTTAAATAATTCCCAAAAGGTCAGGGGCCCTTCCATCACCACAGAAGAACATACTTCATCTCCTGTCATCATCAAGACAATGTGTAATTGCCCTGTACTATCATCCAACCACCCCTTCAGAACCTGTGAAGGAGCAAAACAGTCCTTGAGACGTTTTCAGGTACTCTGACTGGTGGATTCTGCAGGTGTTGCCGCTATGCTTTAGTAACAGCCCTGGCTGGTCCTTTCTAATTCACTACTTATCCCATCCACTGCACTTGGAAACATGACTGCTAGTTTCATTTTAATCATTTTCGAAGCAGTAATTATAGTAACAGACATGCTGATAGGACCAATTCTATATTAACGGTGGACCCAGAGTAGATTCCCCCTCCATGGGAAAATAGCATCCATTTCCCCTCCTTTTGAAAATAGTATGTAGGCCCACTTTGAGGAGCTGCCTACCACCCCCACCTATCTCAACGCAGACACTTGGAGTCAGTGAGCATGGGAGTCACGCTGGAGCTCCCAAGCTATCCCATCTTTCTGACTGTGCTCACTGGTCTTAGATGACACAGATTAATCGAATGAGGACCATTTCCAGTTTTGCTGAAACTTTGCTGTTGTCACTATTTAGGAGATGGTGATGTAAAACTGGAGAGACCTCTTGAGAATAAAGCGAATGTAAGCAAATATAGAAAGTAAACTGGAAATAGACAAACAGGCAAAACCTTGATGACAGTGAGGCTCCTATACTCAGTCACACTGAAATCTACTCCTTGACCTTTCAGTTACAGGGGCCATTTTTACCTCTTCTTCACTTGTGTTATGTTGAGATCTGCTTGCAACTAGAAATATCTGCCTAACAGACACACTATTTCCTTCGACTTCTATAATGATTTTCTGGGGGAAGGTACTGGAATTTCCGCATCAGAAATTAGAGGCTACCTGGGTGTCCTGGTACACATCTGTAGTCCCGGTTACTTGGGAGACTGCGGCAAGAGGATTTCTTGGGCCCAACAGTTCCAGGCCAGCCTGGGCAATAAAACAAGATCCTCTCTTTCTAAAATACTTTTTAAAAATATGAGGCTTATGGGGAGGAAGAACTTTTCCCACTGACACAGCCATTCAGTGATAGACCTAGAATTCAAATCTATGTCGCTCCTACACCAAAGTCTGCACTCGACCTAGCAGTCATCTTCTCCATCCCTTCATTTCTCGCTGTGGCGCTAGTGTTTAAACCATGCTCTGATCTAGGCGTGTAGCCCACACCTATAATCCCAGTACCCTGGGTTTCTGAGGCCAAAGGATTGCAAGTTTGAGCCCAGCCTGGACAACTTAGTGAATCTGTGAGACCCTATCTCAAAAATTAAAATTAAAAAAAGGATTGAGGATGTAGCCTAGTGTGAAGGCCCTGAGTTCAATCTTCAGTATGTCAAAACGAAACAACACAAAAAATAATAAAGCATACTAGGATCTCACATATACTAGGTACCCTGCCAATATTTTATGACTTGGGTGTATGTCTTAGGGAGAGGAACAAGCTTTCCTGCCTGATAAAGCCACAAAGTAAAAGTGATGAAAGAAAATAAATTAGGGAGTAGAGACATCTAGGAAACAGGAAAGAGGAATGAGACAAATTTGACTAGAAAAAGGATTTGGGAAAATTCCTGGAAACTGGCCCAGTTCAGTCTCCAGGGGGGAGGAACAGTTGATTCTCAAACAGAGGTTAAATATTTCACTGAGCCATGTCATCCATCTGATCCATTTACTTAGTAACAGGCGCTTCATAGATAGCACAAAGGTAAACTTTAGGATAGTGAGATTTGCCCAAGCCTCTAATGAACAAATGCAGATCAGCCTACTCTGTACACTTAGGAAAACTTGTCCACTTTGCTACTGTATCATGACACTGGGCTTTCTTTCTTAACTCACACTAGTTAGTGATCCCAAAAGGGACAATTTCTGTTCATGTTCCAAGAACTGTGATGCTGCTGATCTGAGGACAAACCTCTTGCAGAGTTCAAAGGGAACCCTACCCTCAGATGTGCTCTGTGGAATTGCACAGCAAGAATCCGCCTCTTGAATGGGAATGCAGACATGTCTGCCTTAATTAAATAACACCCCTCACAGCTGCTAGCTTAATCGCATCACAGAAAGCACCCCCAATATCATTAGCCCTAGTGTGCATGCAAATACACAAGGGGCCAGAGCCACAGTGCGAGGCACACGTGACTGCTGTGTCACATCCATGTCATAGATCTCTGCCAAGGATGACCGACAAGGGTCACCCACCTGTTTACTCATCCTTTGCAGGTCTGGGTCCCTTAGGTAGATGATGGGGGCATAGAACTAAGAGCAAACTGAAGACATTACAACTCTGCATGGCTATGACAACGGATGACTGCACAGAGTCCATCCCAAGCGATAGTCCAGAAAACTATCACTCATGGAGAAACTTCATAAATTATCATGCCTTAGCATACATAAACTATGTGAAATCACAGCAATAGCCTCAATTCAGTGAGGGCTTGCCGTGGTCCAGGCACTTCACTGAAGTTTCTGGGATCCTGAGCTCATGCTCATAATCATGCCCACGGGGTTGTGACTACTGTTCTCACACTGATGCCTGAGCTACGGAGACTGAGGCTCAGTAAGCCTGTAACCTGCCCAAGGTTGTACAACTCATAAGCAACAAGGCAGAGGTTCAATTTTATGCCCGGCTGTCCCCGGAATGGGTTTTAACCCTATGTGTTATACATCTGCCACAGGGGTCTACACTGAACATTACAGGTGTCCCCTGGAATCAGTTTGATTCCATTGTATTTCTTCTGCTTTTTATGGTGGTGATATACACATACGATAAAACTTAACCATTTTAAGTGCAGTTCTGGGTCGGTGAGTACATTCACACAGCTGTGCGACTGTTACCACCGTCTGTCCACATCTAGACCTCTTCATCTCCCCAAACTGAAGTTCTGTGTGCACATGGCAGCAACGCCCGCTTCCCTCCTCCCCAGCCCAGCTCCGAGCGGTAAGTATTCTACTCCCTTTCTCCATGACTTTGATGATGCCAGGTACCTCGTACAGGTGAAAACGGAGTATTTGCCCTTTTGTGTCTGGCATACTTCACTGGGGATTTGTCTGCACGGTTCATCGTGTTGTGGCACGTATCACAATTTGACTCCTTTCTCAGATCGACAGAGATTCAGTTGTGCCTACATAGCACACCTTGTTTATCCATGCAGATGCTGATGAATACTTTGGTAGTTTCTACCATTTTGCCACTGAGAACAGTGCTGCTATGAACATCAGTGCACAAATGCGGTGTCTGAGCCCCTGCATTCAGTTCTTTGGGGGATGTAGTCAGAGGTGAAATTACTAGAACACAGGGTAATTTTATATTGGTAGGGGAGAACTACCATATTGCTCTGCATGATGACCAACTTATTTTAAATGTACACCAATACACAAAGGTTTCAATTTATCCACATCCTTGCTAATATTTGTTGTCTTCTGGGGTTTTCTTTTTTTTTTTTTTTTTTGGTGGGTGGGTGTTGCATTTGATAATGGTCATGGTGGTGGTGGTGGCATGGTACACTATTCCAGTTGTGATTTCCATTTCTCTAAGTATTAATGATGCTGGGCACCTTTTATGAGCTTATTTGTCACCAATTTGTCTCCTCTGGAGAATGTCTATTTGAGTCCTTTGTCTATTTTTAAGTTCGGAGGTTCAGGGGTTGTGTCACCGTTACTGTTGAGTTGTAGAAGTTATTTTTATATTCTAGATTTTAATCCTTTATTAAAAATTTAAATTTAATCAGGCTCAGTGGTACATGCCTGTAATCTCAGGTACCCTGGAGGCTGAGGTAGGGGATCACAAGTTCAAGCCCAGAATTGGCAACTTACAAAGATCTTGTCCCAAAATGAAATTTTTCAAAAGGCTGGGGGTACAGGTCAGTGACACAGAACCTACCTAGCATGCCTGAGGCCCTGGGTTCAATTCCAGGACTGGGAAAAAGGTGAAAAGAAAACAAACATGATTTTCCAATATTTTCTCCCATTTGGTAGGTTCCTTTTTCACTGTCATTCCTGCCTTTTGAAATAAAGTTTTCAATTTTAATGAAAAAAGACTTTGTCACTGTGCACACAACAATGTGGTCAGGAAGGGATGCTAACCTGGGTGACAGAGGTCCCAGCCACAGAGCGTGAAGCAGACAAGAGGCACAAAGTGGTGAAAGCCAGATGGACACGAACACGTTCCAGGGGTGGGGACGCAGGGAGTGACTCATCAGAGACGGAAACCCAGGAAGCTGCCAGCAGTCAGCACACGCGGGAACGGCTGCCCAGGGAGCAGACTGAGAAAGGGAGATGTGCGCTGACCACCTACACATGCCCTGAGGAGGCAAAACAGGACCCCAGGGGAGCCTGGGAAGTTAGAGGAAAAGGAGAAGCATATGCCTGATTTCTGTAGGGCTTTTTGCTTTGGGGCTGTTTTTTTGTGGTTTGGTTTGATGTGGTGTGTGTCATGTGGAGTGATGTGGTGTGGTGTGGTGTGGTGCGGTGTGGCATGCTGTGGTGTGTTGTGGTGTGGTGTGGTGTGGTGTGGTGTGTAGTGTGATGTGCTTTGGTTGGTTTGCATGGTTCAATTTGGTTTGGTTTGGTTTTGATGGTACTGTGGATTGAATCCAGGGCCTTTGTGCCTGCACACTGAGCTATATCCCAGCATCAGCACCCCTTTCTGAGACAGGTTCTCACTCACTAAATTGATAAGTTTCCCAGGCTGGGCTCAGACTTGTGATCCTCCTGCCTCGGCCTCCCATAGTCCTGAAATTACAGGTGTGTGCCACCATGTCCAGCTTCTATAAGATATTGCCATGGACACTGAGCAAAAGAAAAAATATGACTGAGTATAACAAGTCCAGTATTGAAGACCCCACTCTATGCAGGTATCAAGGTTGGGGTCAATAACAAATCATTTAACATTTCTAAATGTCAGTCTTATCTCTAAAGTGGGGCCAGCAGGATATGTCTTTTCTACATTCATGCTTGCTATAAAGGTTAGGTGAGTTCATATAGAGGCCATAAACTGTAATGCAATGTTCTTGTAGAGCTTTGAAAACCAAGAGAAGAGTTGTCAAGCAGAAGAACATACTCTGCTGCCTCAAACTTGACCCATTGTGTCAGAAAGTCAGGCAAAGCTGTGAACCTGGAAATCCTTGGTCACCAAGCAAGCCTCTTCAGTGGCAAGGGAAGAGTGGATATCATGGGTTTGAGGGGGATTTTTTTTTTGTCTTTTTGAAATAGGGTCTCACTATGCAGTTCAGGCTGGCTGTGAGCTCAGTGTGTCTCCCAGGCTGGCCTCGAACTCACAACGATCCTCCTGCCTCAGCCTCCCAAGGGCTGGGATTACAGGCATGCACCACCACGCCTGGCAAATGGAGATCATGTTGCCATCCACTGAAGAATGACTGGGAGTTAAGTCTGCAACACTGGAGAGTGTGTCCCAGTCATTTGTCCATGGTAACTGGGGAAGGAAGGAGGGTCATGGGAAGGTTGTTTCATCTTCAGTGTTGGATAGATCATTGCAAACCCAATTCCATCCTTGGAGTGATATAGTCATCTCCATAAGCACCCTTTTTAAATGAACAACTTTATTGAAATGTAATTCATATACTATGGAATAATTATTTTAAACCATACTTCTATAAGGATCTGACTGAATATTTTGTCACTCTCCTTGTAACCACCTTCTATGGTTCTTCCCTACTGTACACCTCTTGCCCCACCATCCTTTGCATGCTGACCCTTCACCTATGTTATAGAGTGCTTTCAGGGACAGTGATCTACAGAATCTGCTCCCTGCCACTGTCACAGAGGGTGTTGGCCACCAAACTTTGAGATGACCAATCAGAATATCCCATTGTTTTATCCACAGTCGTTCTCCTGTGACACATAAGCCCCATCAACCCAGTCAGACACTGGAAGGCAGAAGAGGTGCCTTTGCCCCTGAGGTATCCATTCTGTAGGACAATCTCACTCCCTGGCCCACCATCAGCACCAGACAACTGCTGAGATCTTTGCTGCTCAGATCAACAGCAAAAGAGGGCCAGCCACGAGAGGAAGAGACACCTCACAGAAACACCGAAGCCTGGCCTCTGCCTCTAGGACACAGGCCGTGAAACTAACAACCACAGGTAAGATCAGCCTGTCCCTGTCTTTGTATGGCTCAAGAGCTAAGAGTAGCTGTTACATGTTTATATAACTGGGAAAAATCAAAAGGAGAAAAATATGTTCTGATACATGAAAATCATATGAAACCATAGAAATGATTTGTCCATAAATAATATTGTACTGGAAGACAGCTAGGTTCATTCCTTGACGCCTTGTTTGTGGCTATTTTTGTGCCACAAGAGCAGAGTTAAATAGTAGCAACACAGACCATATGGCCCAGAAACCTGGAAGTATTTATTATCTGGCTGTTTCAAAAAAGGTCCCTTGCCTCTGCTGTAGAGCAAGGCCAGCAGCGGCCCTCAACTGTTATCTGAGCCCCAAATGCTCCCTTTCATTGCTTACACCAGGGGCAGTTGCATCTTCATCATTTACAACAAAGTATTCCCTGCAAAATATCCTCCTGGCTTTAAGGATGAGGGATGGGAAATTTAGAGGGAAAATATAACAGGCTTAGGTGTATATCTGGTAACAGAGCGGCACTAGTGCCCAGACCCTCCCCACAGGCTGGCTCCCTGGGCTTGCAACCTGAGTGGCCAGCCAGGGCCCTGCACTTAAAAGCGCTTTGCACCTGGGTTACTGCCTTGTTAGCACAATCGAGATTCTTCATAAGTCTTGAACAAGGGACCCTGCTTTTCCATGTTCTACCAGGCCCTACAAATTATGTAGCAGGTTCTGGTACCACATATACAGACTTCCTGCCCCTACAAATTTTATACTTTTTAATCATACTCTACCTCAACATTATAAGTTTTCAATCACCCTAGCATAATAATATTAGAAGCAGTAATATTATAGAAAAATCCATGTTTTTATTCCAACATGGTCTGTACATATTTTCCCACCCCTACATGAACATTTTCCCCAAGGCTAAAGGAAAAATAGCTACAATTTTATTTGTGTGTGTGTGTGTGATTTAATCATTCTCATCACTGTAATTGTTGTGTGTGTATTTTGTGTTTCACTACTACTCTGGGAGTGGTGTGGCACATAGAATGTATTCTGTAACTCTGCAAGTTCATAAATTGTGAGTAGCATTTCAAAAATGGTACATGTTAGTGAGGCACCTGACAGAGGTGATAACTGAAATGAAAGAATGTATATAAAGTGTTTAGATTTCCCCAAAGCAGAACAACGTTTGGGTCAAGTAAGCTACAGTGCAGGGCAAACCACAAGACTTGCTTGCCTAGTCAAACCAAAACTTCTCTCCTAAATAATATAGTTTACAAGAAATCTAAGAAGGACAGAAAATTATATCACAGGGGATAATACCATTCTTTATTTCTTTAAACATTAATGTATTCAAGTTATATTGTATTTTTATGTTACCTGGACTTCTCATCTGTCTTAAGCCTTTAACTGGCTTTTTCTTCTCTTTTTCTTTTTCTCTGTCCTTTCTTTTCCTTTTTGTAACTGTTGCCATTTTTATAAATTACCAACATATTACATATGTCTTGTAAGGATATTTTTCAAGTTAAGGTAGGAAAAATACAAATATAAAACCAATCATTATTTTACCACCCAGAGAAAACTAGGCTTAACATTAATTTTTGTCACAGCTAACATTTAGAATATACATTAAGTAATGAATTTTCTATGTAGGGAGAAAACTTTAAAACACGGCCTGTCACTGCACATGGTTGGGACGCTGCACACATGCATTTCCTCGTGTCTTTATTACTCTGCACTGTATTTTAATGACTATATTCTATATCATCTACTTAATGCATTCCTTGTTGTTGGACATCTGGGTTGTTTCTAATTTTCAGTCATTAAAAGAAACACTGCACTGAATATCCCTGTAGCTTTATTAATATGTACACCTCTGGTTTCTTTTTTGTTTAATATTAAAGACTAAGAGCAACAATTCATAATCTGCATGATTATATAACCTCTCATTTCCATAACATTATTGACAAGGGATCTTGTATAAAAGTAAATGTTGATATACACTGATATATGTAGATATAGATATAGGTGATATAGATTGGGTAGTGCCTTTATTATTGTTCAGCAAATGAACAAATGATAGTTATTGACAGGTGCAAGAGGCCATAGCCTCCCTGACATCAAAACCACATGGCTGTTCTCCTTCGTTGCCATTCACCAACCTAAACATAACTTTTTAAAACAGAGAATAATAAAAATACAATAGCAAAATACTAACATGGACAGAAACAAAACAAGGCAAAAACAACACATATAATATAGGGTTTCAGATCAAAACATTTCCCTTTTTAATCAGTTTAAACATTTTCATGGTACCCCCAGCGACTATGTGTTTCACTAGTTTAGCAACCATATGAAAAAAGATAGGCTACCCTTTCATCCTGCCTGTATTTCAGTTTGCCCTTCGTCCTAGCAGTTCAGGGTTAGGTAAATGCCTCACAGCAGAGATAAACCTTACAAACTCATAAGGACATGTTTATGTGCAAAACAGAGTTCACCAGTAGTCTTTAAAAATTGTGATGCTTTTAGGAACAAAAGATCTAATCTCAATGTAATAAAAATTAATAAATGGGACTCATCCTTTTCTGCTTTTATGTTAAATACATCTAAGATATTTCATTATAACTGGCAGGTAATTTTAATTTTAAAAATAGATTAAATACTACTAATACAAAAATCACAATTTCCCCCCACTTGTTTCAATATCCTGCCAGGGACTTGCAGCTTTTAGACTTTCCAGGAACTGAGCTTTCCATGGCAAGTTTTCAGGTGTTGGCAGCAGTGTCCTGTGTAATGCAGGGTGTCTGTGAATATCTACACAGTCGTCGCCACAGGCACACCAAAGACAACCTTGGAGAATGTTAGCCCTTAACGCGCAGCTCAGGGCTTGGTGGAGAGTTAGCAATAAAAACCTTCCTAATAAATGAATGAATCCACCAAAGCCACCAGAGATTGCCCTCCTCGGTAACATCCGGGAGAACTTGACTGCTCTTTATTTAAGGTCACCATTCACTCACAGCCTATCTTGGTTCCTTCGTCTGTAAAATGGGAACAGTAACAGCAGCTCACAGAGCCATGGTAAAGATTCAGTAACATAGTAAACATAAAGACACATCCAAGTATGGGACTTAATTATTAGCTCAGAGCAGAGAGAGAAACAATGAAATATAGAAATATGAAGACAGAAATGAGGACTTCCGGGAAGAAGACGACCAGCCGAGAGAGCGAGTGCAGAGGGAAGAACGGCTTCAGCTCCTGAACCTGACAGAGAACACGCTACTGGGACAATCTGTGCCAAACCGGGCAGCGCTCCGGGATCCTGCTCAGAACCCCACCCCTGCAGCCAGCGCTGCACGAACTGGAGCAACAGCGACCGGCCGGCGGGATTTCTGAGACGGGGAAAATCTCCATCCAGGGAAAAACATCTGAACGGCACTCCTGTCTGCACGATCACAGGGTGAGTTAAGTGCGTGCTCTAACCAGTTTTTCCTGAATCGGGAAGAAGCTCAGCCCAGCGAGAGACATCAAAGCAGCTTTAAGGACTGCGGGATCTCCCGGGTGGGAACACCTACTTAGGCGCCCCAACGGGTTTTGTGAGGGGGGAAGGAGCTCCACCCAGGGAGGAACACCTGAGTGGCCTATCTGCAAGAATCCTGGGGTGGCGAGCTGTTTATTCGCCCCGGCCAGGTCTTGGGGTAGGGAGTAGAAGCGGAAATCTCAGCAGACAGCTTAAGGG
>PVLD010019927.1:0-35097 GCA_004027595.1 Dinomys branickii
TTTCTTTTCTCCTTTCCTTCGTCCCATCCGTTCTCTGTTTTTGAACAGATTTCCTTCATGACTTTTAGTTTATATTCCCACCCTCGGGTTCTTACACCAGTGATATAATACGTTGCCTGCACATGTATCGCTGATTTATTTCACTTATGAGTATGGACTCCAGTTTTGTCCACTTGCCTACAAAGTTCCCAAAATTGGAAGACAAAATTCTGATCAAGCCTCGTTTATTGAGTAGAAGTCTCGGGTTTATATACAATGCAGGAGTGGGGATTGACGTCAATGGGTAACTAGGCAATGAAAGGAGGTCCAGACATCATGTGACATTACATCATTATAGGAAGTTAACCATATATGGAAGATGTTACATAACTATAGGAAATTGACCATATATGGAAGATGTTACATAACTACAGGAAATTGACCATATATGGAAACTGAAACTAAAATTTCAAGATGGCTGGTAGCTTACAAAATGGATGCAAACTGCAGGTCTCTCAGCAGTACAAGATGGATGCAGACCGCAGGTCTCTCAGCGGTCTCCCACAGCAGACAGGTCGGTGGAAGATTTGAAACCCTTGGTTTGCACATCCAGAAGGACCACTGGAAGCTATGGATGCAGCTGGGTGTTTAGACTCAAACACAGTTCAAAATCTACACAACAAGCAGCCAAGGGAAAGGTGGTCTTCAATTGTCATAACTTCTCAAGGCTAGGAAGCAAGTTAGTACTGATGCTGAGACTAAGCAGACCTCTACAATTTTCTCTCATTGCAGAAATGCACTGTAGATATTACTAGAACACTAGATTTGACTAAAACTATTTATCTTTTTCTCTGTAGAATTGGTTCCAAAATAGAAGAGCCAGACTACCACCTAGAGAGAGGCACAGAATCTTTGCCACCAGAAGACGTGAGTCTCCCATCCAAGGCCCTTTGCACCCAGGCTACAAGAATACCGGAGTGCAACCCGCTTACGACCAGGATGCTTTTCCAGGCAGAGATGGCTATTCTCCTCTGGACACACAGGGCATTCCTAGTGGGTGGGTTGGGTCACAAGACATCAGGGCCACAGGCAGTGAGATGCAATCAAGTTGTGCTTCAGGATATATAGATAGCCCAAGAAGTGAACCTTCTTCCAGCTCCACACCAGCCGATTTCATTTACCCTACTACATCTGGGCAGTACTTTGAAAGTGCAGGTTATGAGTCATGGGGAGACCAGCAAGCCACATCCCGTCTTTTCTTCTATGTCTTCAATGAGCAGAGAATGGAGCAGCAGCAGGAGCTGCAAAGATCTTTTTATCTATATGCTGCAGGAGAGCAGCCAAATGAGGGGGCGCATCCCCTGCAGCAGAGGCCACAGCCTCAGGGCTACCAAGAGAATCACCAGCACTGTCCCTGGCCCAATTTCTAGTTGTCCACAATCCCAGGGATTTAGCGGAGCAGGTGCCCTCCCTTCCACCACACAGCAAAGCACTGGCAATGCCCTGTGCTGTCAGCAGTACCAGGCACCTGTGCAAATAGTGGACAGGTCTGCACCAGTGCCTCCCAGGCAAGAGTGGCAGCAATTTCCTGCAGAGCAGCCCAGGTCTGAAATTTAGCACTTTTAGACTGGGTGTCTACAAGTGTGCATTTCTGGGGTCAGAACTGGTGGTTAAAAAATGGTGTTGGTGCCAGGAGGCAAAGAGCCTGGATCTTCCTGTCTCAACATGCAGAAGAAAAAAGCAAAGGACTTCGCAGAACCCGTGGATGAAAATGCTGACCTCAGGAATGCTGTACGAAACTTGTGCGCAGAAGAAAAATCCCCAAATTTCCTCCCAAAACTAAACCAAAAAAAGGAAAAAAGGAAAAAAAAACCCAAATCCTCTAAAATATAACTGAAAACCAAAAACAAACAAAAAAAGTCAAAATGCAAAAATACCAAAAAACGAAAAAAGAAAAGAGAAGAAAAAGAAAGAGATAAGCACAGAATTACGTTCCTACTGAGATGCAAAAAAGCAAAAAGAAAATTGAGCTGTGGGTCTGCTCTGGTTGGACAGTAGTATCCATCAGTGGCAGAGCACGGATTTCACATGTATAAACTGGGGAGTGCGGGACTGCAGATGTACCCTAGATTACCAAGCACCCAGGCAGCAGTTGCCCAGTGCCAAGCAGTGTGTGCATCAGCAGTGCAAGACTTGCCTTGCCTCAGCTACTGCCTCAGACCTTACTCAGGAACTACAAGTATGTGAAGGACTCCCTGCAGCAGCACTGATATGAAAGGGTTTATGACCTGCTACTGCAAGCCTCTCCATCAGGGGCCAGGACAGCACCTCCAGGACGCAGAGCATAACCAGCCAGCCAGCTCAGCAGCCCCTTGTCCTCAATAGCTAGCTCCCAGGAGCCCTGACTGTGAAACATACCCCAAGAATATCTGGGCCTCGGAAAGCTGACAGTATCAAGCAGAACTGCTTATGCCAACCCTTACAAAAAATTCAAACCAGGTGGCAAAGGAAGGCTTCTTACCCAGGATTGCCTGATTTGTAAGCCTCTGTCAGAACCAGGATCTTGACCAAAGGTCTCGGCAACTTCACAAAAGAATACATCAGCAATACTTTCTGCCCCAACAACTTTGGACTAACACCTCTTTTATTACTATTCATTATGTCTAAAAGTTATTTTTTTGGTTTTTTTATTTTAAAAATTAAGAAAACTAACAAAACAACAATGCAAACAAAATTAAAACAACACAAAAACAACAAAAACAATACATGACCTCAACACAAAATGATAGGAATTAGCTATGGTTGCTACATTACATAGTTATTATCTTCAATGAAGTTGCTCCGTCCACCAGACATAAGAATGTAATATTGATCAAACAATCAAAGACAGTAACAAGTAGTAAAAAAAACCATTGGAAAATGGTGCAGAGCTTTGCCATACAAGATAGTAGGAGCTCAGCAATTGTTCTTATACTGCACATTGTTGTTTTCAGATCAGTCATTCTGATTACCAAATTCAAGCAAGCAAAATTGGTCAAGAAAACAAATAAAAGTTTAAGCATTAACTGTTTGTCTTGGTTGCTTTTTTCTTGTTGCTGAGACAAAATACCCAAGGCCCAAAATGAAGGAAGGAAAGTTTATTTAGCTTACAGTTTGTGGAGGTTTCAGTCCATATTTGGCTGGTTCTGAGGCAGAGTGGCACATGGCAGAGGGCAAATGTTCATGGCAGCAGAGCACGGCAAAAGCAACCAGCAAAAGGAGGAATGGCTGCAAGCAGCCTCTTTCCCTCCCTTACATTGTAAATAGCCTACCCCCATCCAGGGAGCATGTAGCTCTCACATAATCTCCATGCCTTCCTCTTCCACAGGCTCAGGATGTGTACAAAGTAAGCGCCCTGGCTTCCTGCTGAGTCACTCAGACAAACCTCTAGACTCCCCAAGTTGACACAATGTATCAACCATAACACTATTCCTTTCTATAAACCACAAACATCAGCCATACACCTATTCCAGCTATCCTTATATATACCCATAAATTTTGTTTTTCATTTAAAAACCCCAAAATGACAAAAACAAATATATAAACTAAACAGCACAGAGACCAATAATACACAGTTTCAAAACATGGTGGTAGGGTATTAACAATAGTTGTTATATTACCTAATGTGATCTTCAGAATGGTTGCACATACAAGCAGATATAGGCATGCAAGATTGATCAAACAATTACACATTTATAGTTCCTTTTGATAAACCAACAGATATTAGTAGTACAATTATCCTAGCTATCCTGTGTATTCATATATATATATATATTTTCCCTCTTCTTTCTTTTTCCTCTCCTCTCTCCTCCTTTATCTCAGTTGCTCTATCCTGTTTGAGCAGTTTCTTTTCCCTTTCACAGTAATCTATTGTACCTTTCAGATTGTATTTACTCTTTCAGGTTCTTAGAGTAGGGAGGAATATGATGTTTAGACATGTGAATCTCATTTATTTCCCTGTTGCATCCATTTACCTATAAAAACCTTGAGTTTATCTTTCTTTATAGCTGAGTAATACTCCATTGTATAAAAATAACACATCTTTTTTATCCATTCCTCTGCTGATGGACATTTGGGTTGTTTCCAAGATTTACATATTACAAATCACACTGCTATAAACATGGGTGCACACATATCACTGTGGTATGATGTTTTCAGTTCTTCTGGAAAAATATCCAGGAGGGGAACAGCTGGGTTTAATGGGATCTCTAATCCTAGTTTCCTGAGGAGGAAAGGTTGGACTTATTCCCTAGCAGGGATAGTTGGAACATGATGCATTCTGGGAGTCAGGAATATGGCTAGAATAAAAGGATTTGCAGCCTGCGCAGGGGTTGGGATGGGGTGTGGGGTGGTTCTCAGTGCGTCACCTCTCCAGCCAGCTCCACCGGAGAACCAAGATCACCAAGGGACAACAAGTCTGTAGGCTGGGGATCAGCTGCGGGGGCAGCCTGCTGCAGAGACTCAGGCTGTTCTTGGTCACCTGCTGGCCTTTCTTCAAAGGTCTGGTGGGGAGGAGGAGGATTAGGAACCAGCCTGTCTCTCTCTGACCTCTCCTGTCCAGCCAATTATACCTCAGTAAGAATTTCCCATTTGTGTGAAATCAGTTTAGTGATAAAAAAATTCAAATTTTGCCATCAGATTTTGAATCTTTATGGTGTGATTCAGTGCCCACAGGAGTGAATAAACTTTTCTACAATCCGTAATTGTTTGTTCCTCCGCTTTTTCCTTTCCTCATATCATTCTTGGTTTCACAAAACTCAGTTTGAATTTTGACCATTGAGGAACAGACAAAAATATATTTGATTTTTTTTTGTCTTTTTGAGACAGGGTCTCACTATGCAGGTCAGGCTGGCCTTGAGAACACTTTGTAGTCCAGGCTGGTCTCGAACTTGCAGCGATCCTCCTGCCTCAGCCTCCCAAGTGCTGGGATTACAGGTGTGTGCCAACACACCCAGCTGTAATATGTTTTTATGTTCAACCGGATACTGTTGCCAGCCACTTAGGTTTATACAATTAAATTTATATGATTAGGTTTACTCACCCCCGACCAAATCAAAGGAGGTCATATATTTTGCTTAAAAGGGAAAAGAATTTATCCCAAGCTAGTTTTGGGGAGATGGGGGTGGGGCTATTTTCCTCAAATCACCATCTCTCTGTGTACATGTGGGCAGGGCTTATAGAGTGAGGAACAGAGGGAGCGGGTACACGGAGGGACTGTCTTTAACCATCTTTGGTTCACAGTTCTCCTTCCTTGTGGAAAGGAAACTGGGCTCCTGTCCGCTGGGCCCAGCACCACTCTGCTAGACTGAGGAGAGGTAGAGGTAACCATTTATGTACCAGACTGGAGGAAGTTTGGTGAAGCCATTGTCCTTAAGGAAAAGAAAAATATCTAACTTCTAAAGTTCTATTTTGCAGTGCTGATTGCAACTCCCTCCTTGTAGCTCTTGAGTTTGAGGACCTCGAAGTGCCATATCATCTGACTGGCTGTTGCAGGTGGAATTGGCAAGTAGATTCCATCAGAGATAGCCAGATCACAGGCAAAGGGAAGCCAGCTACTTGAGCTTGAAAGAGCATCACTAAAAATTGTGAGTCAAATACAGATATAAAACAAGCCATTAGGAGCAAAGTAAATCCAGTCTGTACAACAGACTTGAACTAAAAAAATGTCATGACCAAGTTCATTAAAAGCCATTATTTCTGTGAGACAAAATTACTTCTGCCAGAAAGGTGTATTAACCATATATTAAAAGTCCCCTTTTCTGTTACATTTTAGGAGCCCATCATTTATTAATGTCAAGACTAAAAATTACAGTTTAATAACAGCTTTAGGGGCTCTTAGGTAAACACAACAGAATTAAAAAATTTTGAATATAGTCTACAAGGATTAATGCCCATTTTACTAAGAATATATGTTTTCAGCAAGACTCTTATTGATCAAGAGGAGCATGACTTTTGCCAGTTACATGACTATAGGGAATACGCAAGTAGCAATTTGGCAAAATAACTGAGTTACTTTTATAGCGTATTGAGACAATAGTCATGACTAACTGAATTATGCCAGGACAATTACATTTTTAAAATAAGGAAAATTATATACAATACTCATCTATAAGTATTATACAACAAAAATGGAAACAGAAATCTAAGTAAATACAAACTTCCTAAGAGTTAATTATTTTAAACAGTTAAAACCTAACAGGACAGTAGAGAACCCAACAAATTATTTTAACAAATGTAAAAGGTATATATTTTTAAATTAATTAAGTTTATTGGTACATTTTAGGCATGCATCATGATCACATTCATCATAGGGAGTCTGTACCTGTACACAATATAACTTGATTCTTGTTATTTTTTCTATTCCCCTACTCTCCTTTCAACCTGTCCTCCCCTCCTTATTTATAAAAACTTTATTTCTATTTGCAAAACATACCTTTAAAGTATTGTAAATTTTACTGAATAGATCAATAAACCTATTGTTTTATTTTTATTTATTGTTTTGGTACCGGGAATCAAAGTGGACCTCCTGCCCACTTGAACTTGCCAGCCTGACCTGCAGCTGTTCTGAGTTCTGAGCTCAGTTGGCCCCTCTGCAGCTGGCCCATCACTCTCTCTTGGGGGACATCTGAACACAAATATCTCACCAGCCACTGACACTGGCTGTGTCCGCTGCTCCTTTCTCCTAGCGTGTCTCTCTGTGGCGGCCTCTGGGGTTGCCAGTGGCCACCATGCATCTGCAGGTTCTGGCTGCCCCGCCCACATAGTGACTTTGGGCTTAAGAAGAAAGGTCTCCCTGCCATCTCCTTGGTCTTCTTTTGACGTCTCTCTCTTTACTCTCCCTGTAGGCTTCAATTCTCACTTCAGGTCCCCCTTCCTTCTTCTCTTCCTCCTGGTGTGTTCCAGGATCTGGACACCAAATTTTGTTCTGCATCCAGCACAGTTCTTGAAGCTCCAGAAGGAGGGTGGTGGAGGGTGAAGAAGACCAAGTCAGTGGAAAGCTGAGATCAGGCGGAGCCCTTTCTCCTGAAGGGGAAAGGAGCTGCCCAGCGCCTACAGCACATTTATTTATACAATCAGCATATGAATAAGTTCACAAAGAGATTGAGAGGAGGGGAGGACAGCAAGAATATCTAATCTCCAGCAGAACAGCATGCCTTGGTGCATGCCTTGGTGGATCCATGGAGAACATGGGAGGAAGTGTCTATATTATCAGGTGAAGGTGCAGTCACTAGGTACGTCAGCCCCCTGAGCTGTGCCCAGTTCTCCTGGGGCCCTGCCAAACTCATGAGAAGCAGTGACCTTGTCCTAGATACCCAAGGTACAGACAGCTTTGCCCCGAACAGTTTTGGAGAGGCTGCTTCTCTGCTGCTCACCACTCTGCCATCTTCCCAGAAGTGCCCACGTTTGGGTGTTTCTTTTAAAACAGACAAATTTTTTTTCTCTTCAGTGCAGGGAAGAGTCATGGTGACAGTTAAGGTAATTCGAAAGGAAAATAATTTCTTCCCTCTTGCTCTTCAAAATCAAAGGCTTCGCTTGTCAGACCAGTTAGTAAAAGAGAAAGACAGTCACAGCTGACATAAGCCCACATCTGGCTGCACAATTCCACGCAGGCCCTAAACTTACTTATCAGTGCCTCTCACACCCAGGGTGTGGCACCCTTAATCCTTCCAAGTTTCATGATTCCATGCAGGCTCCAAGCCTATTCACTGGTGCTGTCCACACCCACAGAGGGGCACCCTTAACCTTCGCATCTTCTAAACTAAGATCCCATGGTGGGGCACCCTTAATCCTAGCATCACACCAAGACACAAACCAAGAAAAGAAAAAGCTATTTCCAAAACTGGGGTAAGCAGAGACCAAGTTAATTTTCCGAAAAGAAGGGTAGCAAACAAATGCAACACAAATGGAGATAGAAAAGCCCTTTCCAAGACTGGTAAGCAGAAACCAGGTGAATTCCCAAAAAAGAACAGCAAAGTACAACAAATACACTGACAAGAACCACAGAATGAGTGCAAACAGCTAGAAAAAAATTGACATTTCCTCCCCTCATCCCATTGGTTGGACCAGAAAGCCCCTCCCTGGCGCCTTGAGAAGAGTCCCCTGAGTCCCAGCTTTGGGGAGAAAGTTAAGGGAAAGGAGAGAAGAAAAAAATCCTTACAGAGAGAAACAAAATTATGCCGAACATGGACTTTACCTTGGTCTCCAGTACCTCAGCTTTAGTTCTGCTGGTCATGCCAAAACGTTACCAGAATCTCCTGACTTTTGATTCTCTTGATTGCTATGACAGAATGTTATTGTGTAGCTCCTTTTAATCATGATTCACCAATCAGACGTTACCAGGTTTTGGGTTGCTCACTGTGGAGAGTGGCTGAAGCTGGAGATGAACCACACATGCAGGGCTGAAGCAAGGCCAGCCTCAGGAACACAGAGCGCCTGAGGAAAGTCACATGAATAACCTGCTGTTGTCTCAAGAATACTTGGTTCCCCCACACATGTCATGTGGATAAGCTATTAGGTGAGGGGTGTCATGGAACATCCAACCTCCCAAGTGTATAAATAAATGCGCGGCAGCCATTGGCGCCTTCCTTCTCGTCCTCCTTCTTCTGTCCTTACTTTTCCCATCAGGAGAGAGGGCTCCAGCTGGCCTCCGTTTTCTGTACTATGATTCTTGGCCTTTTCTCCACCCTCTCACCATCCTCACCCTGGGAACTTTGAGAGCTGTGTGGGACGTGGCCGCTCGCCTCTCCTTCTGGAGTTGAATTCCAGATTCTTCTCATCTTTAGCAAAGAGTTGAGTGAAAAGAACCCAAAGCTGTGGTAAAGTTTATTTGAAAAAGTAAGAGTGATGAGAGAGAAAAACTGGCTCTGAAGAGTGAGCTTGGGCCAATTAAAAGAGGAAAGTGGAGGGTAAAAGAACAACCTGGAGAATACAGGACGTGCTGGTGTGAGGAGAGCCACCATAGACTAAAGTTCATTTTTAACTTTTTGATCTATAATTTGAGAGAGTCTCCATTTTCAGATGGTGATTTTCCCTCTCAAATGGTTACTCTGAAACTTACTGAGGAATCAGATACCTTTTGATCTCATATCACAGTGTGACACATATGTCAACAACCCATGGGATACACTTAATAGGCCCAAGACATGATCATTTCTAAGTTTTAGAAGCAAATACATGAATTTGTACTTAGCAAATGTCTTTACTAGCTACCTCTACAGTGGCCACAAAATATAAAATGTCTGGCAGGCACAAGTTAATGTCCTGAAACAAAATTTTTTTTGTGTGAAAAAAGACCTCTTAAAAACTGTAGTCAATTCTTGGCAATTGCATCTACATGCACTATAAAAGAGGTGTTTAAATTTTTTTGCAGTGTTTTCTAGAGATTTTGAATTTGAATAACAGCGAATTATTTTTGAATCAAATTTTCATTGTCACCTAAAGCAAACTGTCTTGGATAATAAAGATGCCCATAAACGAACCCACTTGGAAGGCTGTACAAGAAACTTTACCAGTCATGGGCATTTAATTTTTTTTTTTTTTGCAGTACTGGGGATCGAACTCAGGACCCTGTGCTTGCTAGGCAAGCGCTTATTCCACTGAGCTATATCCCCAGCCCTATCATGGGCATTTAAAATGGCAAAGTTTAGCAGCTCAAGAAAGATCCACAGACTATAGAGGAAAATACTCAAAAAACATCAGTGCCTTTTGGCTTGTCATTCCAAAGTTGTAGAAGTTATTAACCATTTAAACATGAGCCCAGCTCTTTCAAGAAATTGAGGAAGCATGGCTGGACAATATTTACTCAGACAAAAGTTAATGCATGTGACGTACGCATATGTATTCCTACTCATAGACTTAGGAAGAGATGTCTCAAGCAGACTTTTAGCAGCAAATATACAATAACACAATTTAGCTGCTCTCATTTTTCTACTATAATCCATAAGAGATTCTATTATCCAACTCAACTTCTGCCGAGTAGAATAATCAAGTAGAAACTGATAGGCTTTGTAAGCCACTCTTGTTTAAGGAAGCAGTTCTGAGGGTCTGAAACAAACCAGTTCTGAAACTGATGCAACTGTAACATAGTCAGAGACCACCCTAGCAATAGGGAACAGGCTTGTTACTGGAGTTTGGGTCCTAAAGACGTTCTTCCCAAGTCTTGGTGTCCAGTTGGGCAGGTTTTCTATGCCTGTAATTGCAGCACTTGGGAGGCTGAAACAGGAGGATTGCTGTGAGTTTAAGGCCAGCCTGAATTACATAGTGAGACTCTGTGTCAAAAAACCAACCAATCCAATCCAAACAAACAACAAACCCAACAAAAAGCAAAACACAAACCCAAGAGGTTGGTGTCCTGAACAAAGAATTGGATAAGATGCAGAAAAGGTAGTGAGGATTTAGAGTTATTGAAGGAGGAAAAGAAATATTCTCTGCAGAGTGGATGTAGGCTGGCAAAAGACTTACAGTGGTGATGAGGTCAGTGGTGAGAGTCTTTTGTACTTTCCATTGCTAGACTGCTTCTCTCTCAGGTGAACAGGGCATTTGGGGTGGTTCTCCTCTTAGAAACTCACTTGGCCTAATGTTAGGTTTAAAGTGTCCTGTCAAAGGCCTGCTGGTTTCATGTTATATGTAAATGAGTAATTGAGGTATTTTCTGATTGGTCCGACCAGTCCCTCATACAGGATCTGGGACCTTTCATAGTCATCTGGGTTCTGCATGCTGTGCGTGTGTGCTGGGTTTCTATGATTGACAGGTCATGCCCACTTGCCTAAGGCAGATTGGGACCTTGAATGATGCTCATGAAAAGCATGATTTTTACTGCTTTGGGGGTAGCCAGGAACCTAAAAGTTATTTTTGTTATAAACCATAACTCTTTTAACCAATATTTAGTAAAATATTGCTTTTTAGGACTCCTTATTAATTCTAGAAGCAGCTTTTATTCTGATTATTGCTAAATAACATCTTCTGAGAAGATAAACAGTCTAAGCTTTTAAGTAAAAGAATGCCCAGCCAGTGGTCTATTAACGTTTGTGTCACTCATTTCCAATAGTTTAACCAACTATAGGGTTCAAGAATCTTTAAGGTCATGATAAGCTAAAATTTTTAAATTAAATGTCTCTTATGTTCTTCGGTCTTTTTTACAACCTCTCTGAAAATACTGAAATACTGAAAAAAACCCTCAAAATACTCTTTTGAAAGTCAAACAACTGAACTACACCTCTGATTCACTAATGCAGGCAGAAATGCATGTGAGGAGTTGTGAGGACACTTTGTTAGCAAGACAAAAGTTAAACTTCCAGAACACAGAAATTTTGATAATTATTTTGAAACACAACCAGTTGAAGATGAACCAAGAACTATTAGTCAATGCGAGTGGAAATTTCAGCCCTAATGAGAAACTCACCAGCATTAGCCAAGTACCCAGAAGGTCGTGGCCCAGAAGGCTCTTGCTTGCACTTGTCTCTAGTCCAGAAAGGGGCATGGAAATGAGCTATGGCTGCTCTCCTGCGCAAAGTTACTCCAAAGAATCTTCCTAAGGACCTTGGCATGAAATGAGAGTGCGCTTTCAGTTATCCAGGCCATTTTATATCAGCATAAAAATCACCTTTTTCTGTGTCACAGGTAACTAAAAATTCTCCAGGGAGCTGCAAAGTACCACAAGCACTTTTATTCCTGAGCAAATCACAACAGAACTCCTCAAACACAGCCCTGAGTTTCCAGCATCTTGAAATCTCTTAACCAAACTTTCCTGTCAGTCAAATAGTTCAAGAACCCTGCACTCATTTCACCATTCACTGATTGGATCTGTTCTTCCCAAACCATATTTCATAATCCACCTAGGTTAAATTCATCTGGCTTTTTGCCTTAAGTGTGTGCAAAAGACATTCCCAGGCTCTTGGATGATGGATAGCTGGAGTGGGCTGTGACGGCTGCAGCGAGTGCCTTCAATCTGATGCTGAAGAGAATCAGTTACCCAGAGGTGAGGGCGAAAGATAAAACCTGATATGGACCAATAAATGAAGACAACACAGCTGAACTAAAATCCAGAGTTTAAAAGGTTGTGTTATAGTTGAATGGGCCTAAAATAGTCCAGGTTCTTTGTATGATGAGGAAAGAATTACCAAACGTATACCTCACAGGAAGTGGCTATGTTTATTGATGATCACAGGAGGGTAGCAGAAACAGGCAGGAGGAAGAGGAACTCTTGAAGAACCTCAGCACAATGCAGGCTTCCCGTACCTAAAGGGTCAGGTGCCACTGCCTCCCATTTTGTCTTTCACTGGTGTTGGAACTAATGACCTCAGGCATTAGGATCTCCTAAGTTTAAACATGGATAATTACCAGAGCGTGCCATGCCCATAGCTGAATGAAGAGAGGAAAGTGGCTCGCTCAGTGTCTCCTTTTCTAACTATACCGAAACTGGTTCATGGTACCCCACATGCCACTCCAGACTGGGCATTTGTGCCATCTTGGGAAAGGACCTGTTTGAAGGAGGGAGCAAATTGACCACTCAGAGGCATATGGAGGATTCAATAAATCCACAGTCAAGCTGTCCTCCCCACTGGATGTGGCTGAGTTAAACCATTTCCAGGACTCAAGGAAGCCAAGTGGAATGGGACATTGCCTTGCACTTTTGTACCTGGCTCTAGAGCCTGCAGGCAGCAGAACACCAAGGAGAGGGATTTCTACAACACAGATACTTTAATAAAAATAACAAGCTGCCTGTTCCAACTAAAATAGGAATGCTGTAGGAAAAACATTTAGTGTCCTGTCCACAATTGTGAGCAGGCTCCCAAGGGGAAGGGGACACCCAGCAACGCTTAGCTAAGAAGGGCAGAGGGAAGGGTAAACAGAATCTGTGGCATAATCAGAGAGGGATGTAAGGGCTGAGTGACTCAGGGAGCCTGGAGAGTGGAAAAGTGCCCTCCCGCTGTTTCTTTGGGCAAAGCTGAAACAGATATTTCTTCTCAAATCAGCACCAGGGACAGTGGTCTTAAGGCCAGATATATGTATGTATATACAAATGAAAGAGAAACTGTGGAGGAAATGTACAGAGAAGCCCACAATATTTACTCTCTAAACTGATCAGGACATTCAGATCTGTGGATCTGTGGATCTGTGGAGGTCTGCAGAGGGGTGTGGTGGAACCTCAAAACCAGGACACAAGTTAGGAGAGTGCCACAGTTTTCAAGGCTCTGGGCAGGAAACTGTCTGCCAGCAGGGGGAACATGTGCAGTAAATTACAATCCCAACAGGGACCCCAATGAAGAAGGAGCCACATGGAAGATCTGGACAAAGAAAATGTATTTATATACAGTAGAATACTACTCTACTATAAAGAAGGAGGAATTTGCAACATTTGTATGAAAAGATAAGCACCTTGAAAACACAATGTTAAGTGAAATAAATCAGATGCACAAACTTAAATACTATAGAGTTTCTTCCATTTGAGAAAGCCAAAGTCTAAATAAAGTAAGGAGTAAAATAAAAGATAAAAGGCAACGAGGTCATATATCTACTGCAAATGGGAAGGGGACCAGGCATGGAGGGAGAAGGCAGGAAGTGGGGACAGAAAGGGATGTGAAAAAATTAAGATGTGTCATGAACCAAATGTCCACAGTGAAAGCACTCATTATAGATCACAAATAATAAGATAAATAAAACACATTCGCAGCAACTCCTGCATGGGTGATTGATTGATCACCAGGGAGTGTACACTAGCTGACCTCACAGATAGCCAGGGCAACATGAGAAGGAAAGTTGCAGAAAATGTGAGTACAAGGTAAGGTGAGTCTCTCCTTCCATTAATCAATAAGCCTTTGCCTACATAGTAGGAAACAGGATATACTGAATATCAGAGTAGAAAATGATGTACATAGACAAACTAGAGACCTCAGAAGCAAAGTTATATCTGCTAAGGTTTGATGATAGATGCCACACTTCCTGGTACAATCTAGGCTGAAACCTTTCTTAATGGAATTCCTTCAAAGTCCTTTTTTTGAGAGAGGGTGTCACTCTGCAATCCAGGCTGGCCTTGAACTCATTATGTAGCCCTGGCTGGTCTCTCACTCATGGTGATCCTGTTTCGGTTTCCCAAGTGCTGGGATAACATGGCTGCACCCCTATGCCCAGGTACAAAGGCCTTTTCAGTGGTGAGAAATATCACTGAAGTGATTGACTCAACGGATGTTTGTATAAGCAGTCACCCACTGTGCATTTTGCAAGGTTTCTCCTGTGCAATCATGCAGTTGGCCTCTGGTCTTCACAGAAACCTGGAAGCACTTTCTGGCTCCTCAGGGTGAATTTAAGCAGCACTTTAAGTGGTAAGTTCCTGCCTGCTTCTTTGCTGTCTGCGATAATACAAAATATCTGTTTTTACCTGTTATGGTGGTTTATATCACACCCATGATTGCAGGAATACATGCTTTCAGAGGACTTGGTTTTTAGTGATAAATCCACCCATGGAATGATGAATGTTTTGAAATTGGGTACTGGAATTTCTGATTGTAGTTTGCAGTCCATAGTCCTTTGCATGAATCTTCCACCCAAAGTGTTCACAATGACACTTGTGAGGGGCAAGAGCTAAATTCCTAATGTCTACATTAATGTTTTTGGATGTGTTTGTGGCTCTAGGCTTTATATCTAAGGATGCTCTGCCCCTCATCTCCATCGACCTATTTTTTTAAATTTTAAGAGACAATTTTGCTTAATTTTGCAAGCTGCCTTCAGACTTTCAATCCTTCTGCTTCAACCTCTAAAGTAGCTGGGGTTACATGTCTGTACATTGAATTATATAGTAAATATATCATATCTAAAAGAGAATTTTTCAACTTTTATAAAACTTTTCAGTGAAAAAAAGGTTTGAACGTTGCAAATAGAATATGAATCTTTATTATGCGTTAAAATGTACACAGAAATGAATAAATTTTATACAAACCATAGTGATTCATTCCTCCACTCTTTCAAAGTGTGTCTTGGTATTATAAAACTCAGTTTGGGTTTTTATCAACTGGAGACCTTCTGTGAGCTTTGTCCTTACATGCACACCTCAGATACATGGTATGGGCTTCCCCCAATCATGAGGACATCAGCTGCATGGATATGGATATCTTTCAGACACTACAGGGTTAGGTTAGCAAAGGCAGAATGGGAAGGAAAACCGAAATCCAGATGGACCAATATAAGTCGATAGAAAAAACTGTGCCCTTTCCTGTGGCAATTTCCTTTGAACACTTCTTCCTGAGTCAAGCAATGACACTCTTTGCTAGAGCTTGAATTGGTCATGCACCTGAACTCTACATAGAGGCTCCTACACCACAGCTAGACTGGAGGTCAGAGAGGAAGAGACTGGGTCCTCCTTCCTTGCAGCGCACAGGGGTTTTTAAGGAGTGGCAGTAAGGTTACAAGGAACTTGAAACTCCTCAGCAGCCACCACCTCCTGCAGATACACCCGCACCTGGCACCATTCAGTCCCCAGCTCTCTACCCCTGCTGCCGAGCAATGAGTTTGCTCTGTGTAGCCCCAGTGACCTTGAACAGGCTGCAAACCCTTTGGAACTCCACATACGTGTTACATTCAAAACGTGTAAGAAGTTTTAAGCAACCACAGTAGAGAATGAATCACAACTCTCCCTCCAGAGCAACGCTCTCACTTTGCTCGGCAGTGCTTATAATTTGATCTGAGTCCTGAGGGGTAATGCCTAATTACCTGTCCTGGAGTTGAAGCCCTCTCTGGGCTTGAAGGACCATCCTGCAAAGGTCTCTTCCTGCTAAGGCTCACACTCAGCTTTCACGTGTGCCCACGAGGGGCGCCTGACACCAAATGAAGAGGTCAAGCTGAAAATGCAAACACTGAGGCCTTTGCCTAAAGATCCCAACTCCCAAGTGCGGGAGGCTGCAGGGAGCCGCTGTAAAGTCCCAGGGTCTTTATGTGATGCTGGGGTATGTACGTAAGGAACTCTGTGACTGCCCTGGACACAGCACAAGTCTTGCTCTGGTCACCACTACCCCAGCTTCACTGAGAACATTTCTGGTGCCAAGCTGACCCCTAGAGAAGTGACCGAGTGTGGGTCCCTGGCTGGAGAAGTGCAGGAGCCTGGCCCGCTGGCACCCGGCTCCGACCCCCATGCTCGTGCTGGGAGGAAACCTTTAGCAATGTAAGGTCAGCAAACACATGGCAAGTATAACTGTGAAGTAGTCAGCAGGACACAGGGCTAAGTATGAGAGGTGTAGGGATACCTGGAGTGAGTTCATGGCAGGAAACCTGAAATCTTTGGAGAAATGAACATATTCTTGGAAAAACCCAACTTGGAAACATGGCTCAACAAGAAACAGTTGTCTTACAGTCATTTGAATTATGGAATGCACAGAAATCTTTCCCTGAAGGAAATGGCAGACACAGTCACTGAAAATTTTAAAACTTTAATGAAGAAATACCATTTTGTAAAAGAATTTAAAAACATAGTGAGAAAGGCATATTAAGACTAATTGAACAAACCGCAAGGCCCTAAAAATAATCCCAGTGACAGAAAATGAGCACAGTTTACTCATGAATGTAATGCAAAAAAATTTGAGTCAAAGTATTAGGAAAACTAGCACAGCAATACATAAGTAAATATGCTTGGATTAGATGAACTGCTGTGGAACAGAATGTGCTTCATACTGAGATGGAGCACAGGGCTGTAGGTCCAGCTCCTTGGGCAGCTGAGTGAGGCAAAAGAAGAAATTCAAAGCCAGCCTGGGCAAATGATGCAGATACAAATTATTCATTAAAAGAGGGACTTGTCGCTATACCACAGATGTGGAATTCCCTAGAGTGTAATACCCAGTTCCGAAATAAATATATTCACTGTAAATAAAATATACTTAAATAATTGCAGCACTTTTCGAGGAAAAATCACAATGTTGCAATAGAAGAAATAAAGCATTTTAAAACCCAACATTTGTACAATAAGAGGACACTTAGATCCTGAAAGAGAAACCAAAGAGATCCTTTGAGAATACACAAGCTGAAGGGAAACTCAAACTGGGCAATGCAGACAGCCCTCCGCCTCTCACTGTTGGGAATGAGCATACTATGGCGGTTCTCCCCCATACAACCAATAAAAATAAATACAACTGCTAGAAGTAAAGGTAAGTAAAGGTACCACTTTGGACAAATGTGATATTTATGTAGACATGCAGTTCAGGGACTCAAAATAGTACTATTTCATACACATGTACAAATCCTTGTATTAATCAGCCTGGGGGAGTAAATCTAATTAACAATGACAGTTCCTGCCAAGAATTCCTTCCCTTCCCTCTAGACAGCATGATGTGTGACTGTTTATCAGCCCTTCTGTCACTTACAATGGCACTTATGGTTGCACGAGTGGACACCCATTCTCAAGGTGCTGTATTTCAAACCTTGAAGCCTCTGCATGAACTTGCTGCATCCCTTGCCCAGGAGGTGCTGGAGGCCTGTCTACTGTTTGCACTGGTGCCTGCTGCAGCAGAGAGCTCAGGGCACCTCCTGCTTACTTTCCTGCTGTGATGCCAGCTTGGGCTCCTGTTTCCCTAAGTCACTTGGATTCTGGTATGTCAAATATTGGTCATGGAATGGCCACTGGTAATTCTCTTGGTAATACTGAGGCTGTGGCACCTGCTGCAGATGGCATCCCCAAGGGTTTGGCTGTGGTCCTTGCAATGATGGGTACTGATAATAGGTCTTGTACTCTTGCTGCTGGCCTATCTCCTGGCTGGGGAAAACATAATAGGAAAGGATGGGCAGAGAATGGTATCTTTCTCCAGGCTCATACCTGGCACTTTCAAAATACTGCACAGCTGTATTAGGATAAATAAATATGGCTGGTATGTAGGTAGAAGAAGGCCCACTTGCTGTGGTCCCTTGATCCTCCAGGGGACATCTAGGCTCCTTGTTAATGCCTGTGACCACAGAGCCACCACCTGTGCTAACATGTCCACTTGGAATTATCTGTGTTTCCAGTGAAGAAGAGTGAGCTCTCTGTAGTGGTGTCTCTTGGGCATGCCAGGCAGGTCGCTGCATGGATGAGCTGTCAGATGGTGCCTGGCTATTTGCAGAGACCAGGGACTGAGGCTTTTGGATCGGGAAGCCATTTAACTTCTTGATGGCAAGGATTCTCTTTTTCTCTGCAGGGGGTAGTCTGTATCTTCTGTCTTGGAACCAATTCTAAAGACAACGAAAAATATTTAATTAAATTTAGTTTTCTAGCCATATTTAAGGCATTTCTAAACTGAAGGAATATTTTCTAGATCACCTTGGCCTCAGCATGAATAATATCTTCCTTCCTGACCACTAGATGACATGACGAATGAAGGCCACCTTGATTTGGTAGCACTTGTTATAGAAGTTTTGAAATGTGTACTATTCCACCTCCCAACTACTTCCGTGGTTTACGCAACCTTTCTTGATGTGGAAATTGAGGTTTTCAAAATTTTCCCTGACCAGTCTGCAGCCTATGTATATTTTTCAGCATTTAGACAGAATACTCTCCCAGAAAGACATTGCTTCACCTTCTTTATTTACTCGGCCGTCCTCCCATGGTACCTTCACAATCAGTGTATGCTCAATTATATTTTTACATTCACTGTATTCAAAGCTCTTTCACAGAAGAAAGAAGAGTTTTTCACAACCAAGCAGTGTGTTTTCTGTGACCCTGAATCTGTTACAGGACAACTCCCGCCTTCTGTGCCTCCTCCTTCATAAAATGATGATAACTGTTCATGAAAATCAGAATTGCCAACATTTTGGGGGAAATTTGCAAATGATAAAAGGCTGTTATAGACTATCCATGCTAATTAGCTAGGTTGCTGGTGGCACAGTTAGAGACTCAAGCACAGGCTGAAATCTGGAGAGCATTTTGATATTTGCATATTTCTTGTGGCCGTGTCTCCACACCCAGAATTGTGATAATAGCTGGAAGGCTCATGGATCCACATTGATCATTACCTAATATAAATTTGCCATATTCGTAGCAAATGTGACACCTTCAAACATGCTCACTTTTTGTACCTCACACAACCAAAGTGCAGAGACAGATCAAGATCAAGAGGAAAACTTTTTACAGAGGTTACAGAATCGGGGGTAGATCTCCTAGGATGCAACCAAGAAAGAAGACAACATCTTGTCTTACACAAACCTCCTATGGTGCCGACACTTCCACAGCAGCTTGTGGATCGCTCCACGGGCATCCACCAGGACGTGAGCCTCAGTTTAATCCAAAACCATTTTGCACACATCACCTCACTCGGATTTTCTATTGATTTGCATGTCCTTTTACATTTTTGCACTTCATGAGTTTAATACTATTATAAGTGCACTGTTTACAGATAATTTTTCTCATTTGTTTTATTCTCCAAGGCCATTCTTATATTCCTTTCTTATTTCCATTAAAAAAATTTCCCTGACTTAATATGCAAACAATATACTCAATAATTCAAAGATAATGACAGAATAAACGCAGAAAACTTAAAAATATAGATTCATACTTCAGATTTGAAATGCTTGTGATGGAACCAATTTCCTCTACCATGCAGCCATCTGATCTTTCCCTTAGCCATATCTGCAGCCCTAACTCTTACAACTAAAACGTGGAACAATTTGGTGCATCTTAAATGATAATTTACAAAAAACTGTTTTCATATTTTGCCTCTCCAAAAACACACTGCTTTCTGGCACCTAGGACTTTGAAGAGGCTGGAACACTGAGCGATGTTAGGTCCCAGCAAGAGCAGACCTGGTTCTTCCTTCTGCAGTGGATACTGTTCTGTGTAACCTTTTATGTTTGTCATATCTATAGGTTTCCTTGGCATCCCCAACTTCCCATGGCTGATCTCAAACCCATAATGAGTCTAAGATACAGCTGCTGTGCCTCCAAGCCTTCTTTTATTAATTATACATAAATCCAGTCTTCCACTGGCTTAAGCCACACTCTAGGATCCTTCCTTTCCTGCTCTTCTCCCACTCTATAGCCAATACCTCAACAAGGGTCAGCTCTACATTCAAAATACAGAAAGTCTTCCAATGCTGGGGAGCTGCACAGCCAGCTCTCTGGTCTGAACATCCCAGTCTCCATTCAGGCAAATTATGCACACTACTTCTCTGGTCCATACTCCTCAGCTTGTCTCATAAATTAATTTTTCATAACTTGTGTGTAAGGTACACATACCTCTACTGAAGTGTAAAAAAATGACGATCAAACTGTCACATGGTATGGCGTGCTATCAAACATTGTCAAAATTCCTTCCATTTTTCATATTACCTGCAAAATCTATGCCCACAGCAGCTTTTGAATATTGGACGTACCTCAATGACATACAAGGGGCAGCAGAGTTCACTGGCAAGTTCCATCTTGGTAGAGAACGTCGGGTATGGATTCTCTTCAAAGGATTGTATCAGAATCTCTAATTCATCCTTTGTAAACCTGTGCGCAGGTCTTGTTTTTGGCTTTCCACGTTGCTTTTTTTGTGCTTTATTACGATCATCATTTTTACCCAAAGATTCTGAAAAATGTAAAACACAGAGGAAATCATGAGGGAATGCCAGTAACATGTAGAAGAGTTGTGCTGTAAGAACTCATAATTTAAGACTTATACGACTATAGCCTCATATGTATGAATAATGAAATTACTAATAAAGTAATAGACTAGTTTAAGATAATAAAGATGAAAGGCGATTTTAAAAATATTTATTTACTTATTTTGAGGCAAGGTCTCAATTTGTAGTGCGGATTGGCCATGAACTCACTGGGTAGACTAGGCTGGCCTCGAACTCACAGCAATCCTCTTGCCCCAGCCACTGGAGCGTGCCTGGCTGAGAGAGGATTTTTTTCTTTGAAATGCAATTATTCATGTATGTGTGGTAGCACAGGCCTGTACTTCTAAAATCCTCAGTTCTGAGGCAGGAGCATCCCTTGATCCACATGAGAAGAACAGCCATGAAAATTTAGCATAACCTATTTCAAAATATATATATGAACTAAATAACATAAGAGCATTAAGATTTCCAGAAAACTGACATATTTCTTGGCAAAACTAAGTTTCTGGAATATAAAAGCGGAGAGCAGTGATGATGACACAGATGTGCAGAGATGTTTAACGTCACTAATCGCTGAGGAAAAGAGTCAGATCTAAGACACATCAGCACACGTCCTTTCGCACTGCTATTATCGACAGACCAGGCAGACGTGGCTGAGGGCGATGCACACGGGGAACACTGTGTAGTAGGGGTGGAAATGCGATGTGGTAGAACTTCTACAGCAGTTTTCCAAAACATTAAACTGTTCTATAATCCCACAATTCTGCTCCCATGAGGTGCCCTCAGTGGTCCCATTCATAGGTGTAAGAGAAATAAAACAGTGACATAAAGGGTGTGAGGAGAGCGAGCCCTGTGAAGTGAGTGTTTCATGTGCAGAAAGCGCCAGGTTTGGCAAATAGAGAGCGGAGGACGGAGGTGATGGCGGCATCCCGGTGCAAACGTGCGCACCGCCTCTGAGCAGTGAAGTACAGGTGGGTCAGATGCTCACGTTTAGGTTCTGCTTTGTCAGGATTAAAAATCCCTAATCCAAGATACAGCCCAGAGTTATACAACATGAACCTCTTTGTAATGGAAATCTTAGCCATAGAGAGATTTCACCTCAGTCTCCAAAGCACCACCTGATAACTAAAGCAGATGAGAGCTCATGGCAACACTTGGGAGGGTGGAGCACCCATAATGTGATTAATTCTGAAAGGACACAGCTGCCCATACTGTTGCAGAGGGGACTAAGCTCCTAACGCAACCTGGTAATTGTCACATTCAAACCAGAACACTGAGCTTCACTCAGCTGAGAAATACCTGGAAAACTACTTAGTGAATGAGAGTGAGCATTTTGTACATTTCACTGGAGAGCTCAGGTTGTAGAATCATATTGGATTGGGATTTTATTCTCTTTTTAAGAGGGGTCTTACTTCGTACTACAGGCTGAACTTGAACTTCCTACGTGGCCTACATGGCCTTCAACTCATGGAGATCATCCAGTCTCAGCCTCTCAAGTGCTGGGATTACAGGTCTGTGTCACTATGTCTGGAGTAAGAAGCATGGTTTTTAAACAAGATGTAAAAATGAATCAAAGGCCTGGTCCTGCCATTACATGAAACAAAGCAGTGGCCACGGTCATCAGGAAAACCAGAGGTCCTGCCTGCCGTGACCTGCGCCCAGAGTTAAAGGCCCAGGATAAGGAGCAGAAAGAAGAGCACAGGGAAATGATGCTGCTAAACTCCACAGTGATGCAAGCTGGAGATGCTAAACTCATGCCTCTTCACCACAATTTTAAAGTATATTCATTTAAAAAATACCAAAAGGAAAGAGGGACAGAACAAGTACAATGAGCTACCATGGAAATCTTTGAATAAAAGGTCACAGTGCTGCCTGGACCCACCCTGGGCATCTGCTGAGGCGATCAGGGGCATAGTATGCCAGCTGGGGCGCGGGACTGTCTCCCAGCCTCAGCGCTCTGAAGAAACAGGGGTGGGTTGGAGGCCAGCTGGGACTACAGAGAGACCCAGCTCAAAACAATTCTGGAAAACGAAGGTATGGAAATTAGTAGAATTTGAAACTAACTGAAATTTGCATGCAAATACAGTCTTGGATCTATAGTTTTGTTTTTTGAAACAGGGTCTTGCTGTATCATTTAGGCTGCCCTTATCCTCACTGGGTAGGCCAGGCTGTCCTGGAATTCAAGACAAACCTACCCCCTCAGCCTTCTCAGTGCTGGGATTACAGGTGTTTGCCATCGTGCCTGGCACTATCTGTACTTTTAAGAGATAAAATTCCCAACCCTTGCAAGACACTAATATGTTACATAGCCCACCACACACTTAACACACTGCAGTTTCCCACCAAGCAGTTTACCTTTGGAAGCCATGTGAAATATCTGGTGCACCTTCTCCAAGTAACACTACTACCTGAGGCTGCTCTGAGAACCACCGTTCAAAGTGAGGGAGAGGAGCGTGGAAATGAGGGCTCTGAGGCAGAGCACTTTAAATACCCCGCTGAGACCACCTCTTCAGGCACCACCCACCCGCTCAAGGTTTGGGAAATCTCTGCCCTCCCACCAATCTCAGCTCCGCCTAGACTCCACCCCACTCCAGACAGGGCAGAACCTTACAGACAGCTGGCCTCTGCCTGATGGACTTACACCTTTCCTACCTTCCATTCATCAGCACCCACTGCAGCTTCCATTTTTCTTTAATCCCTGGCATAGACTTAATGTTAGCAGAATGTTATGGCTAGTCTGAGGGAGGACCCTGGGTCATTCAGATAACAGGCTGAGCCCCTCACCCCAAACCTCAAGCTTGGGGCCCTCGCACCGCTATGCTACCAGCTGCTGGCAATGTGAGGAAGGAGCCTCAGCTGCCACCACCACCTAACTGGAGTTTGTCTTTGATTTAGGTGTAGTCAGATTGGGAGGTTACACATTGCCATTAAGCACATTATAAGGTTGGTAGTTTTCATTTCGTTTTTGTTTTTTTGTACTGGGAATTGATCTCTTGCCCTTGGGCTTGCCACTTAGTATTTTTTGGATAATAGCTTGTCTTCCATTGGGCAGGAAGGGCTGGAGACTGCTACATCTCATCCCCTTTTCATTTTTATTGTCGGATAGTCTCTCTGAGTGACTAATTTTCTGAGGTGATGCTCAAGAATGATGACCCTGCAAACCCATTGTTGTGCAGCACTGGTATTATGAGGTGGAAAGTCTGGGACCCTTGTTTTCAGGCTCCTGATATCCCAAAGAAGGAAATGAGCAGGATACTTAGAAGGAATAACATGAGGAAGATTTATTAAAAGTGAAAGACTGGGTTTGAGTTATAGCTCAGCAGTACACCTGCCAGGCAAAAACAAGGTTCTAAGTTTTAAGTTCCATTAGTGTTTCCAAAAAAAAAAAAAAAAAGAATTAAAAGTGAAAGACTGAGGATGTGTGCAGACGCACATGTAATGCAGGCAAAGACTTTGAAAAGAAACAGTCATTGTTTCCCCAGATGCCTTTCCCATGTCTTTTCCCAGGTCTCTGCTGCTGTGGCTCCTCTCAAAGGGCAAAGATCTAACAGCAGCCATGAGCAGCCATGAGCGCCTGAAATGGGACAATCTGGGCACTGGGCCTGGGAATGCCCTACTGGTGGAGGTTGTGGTCCTGAAATGAGAAGCTGTGATGAGATGGTTGTATCTGGCATAAAGGTTTCTGTTTTTTTTCCTCTCTCCCAGACATCTGTTGCCACTGTGGAGAGTCTGGTCATCTTGCCAAGGATCTCAATCTTCAGGAAGATGACTGTTATTGCTGCAGCGGAGGTGGCCTCATCACCAAGGACAGCAAGGAGCATAAAAGTGCCAGAGCAAGGCTGCTTCATCTGTGGCAAGCTCGGCCATCTGATGGGGACTGTGACCATGTGCTCCAGCAGAAGCATGATTCCTGTTGGGGAAGTGCACACATGAGAGAGAACGCAGCAAAGTGTTCTTGTCCTCGTGAGACTGGTCATTCAGCCATCAGTTGCAGCTGACAAGTGAAGTCAGCTGTTACCCCTGTGTCCTGTATGGGCTCTTGCATGGGAATGCATGATTGAGGGCATGGCCTTATTATTTTCCTCTGTCACCTCTCCTTTTTCTGATTGATGGTTCTATTACTGTCCCTGAGTCCTCTTTCCCGGTCAAAAGATTGCAGGTAGAGGCTACTTCCTTGCCAGTGAGGTTTACTTGTGTAAAAGAAACAAAGGGGTGAGGAAAAACCCCAATGTTCTGTATTTACAAGACAGGTTTATGCTTAGTTTGGTAGAGCCGTTAGATACAATGCCTTGTACAAGAGCCCCCTATCTGTGGATCTCATGCAGAGGATTGGTGTATGGGAAGAGGGGAGTCAGGCCGCTGATCCCATTCTGGGCTTGTGGAATGTATTTCCATGAGGAGGTAAAGCAAATTCTGAAAGGGTCTGAACATTCACCAACCACTTTAATTTTACCCTAATGACGGCCACACATTGACTGACCTGAGTAGCTGTTAAATTGTCGTGGGATGTGTTCCGGAACTGAACGGAAAAAGCTCTGCACCAGGGAGTTGGAAGGCTCCCAAACTGTGTACATCTGTGGGCTGATGGGGCATTGCTCCCAGAACATCAGCCGAGAGCCGACTTTGGCCTTGTTTATATAGGTTTACAAGCAGGAAGTACGAAGGCTTAAAAGTGTGGCGAATTTTTATTGGGTAGCGTCAGTTATCTCTCATTGCTGGGTAGAACGTCCTTGTAGTAAATGATGATAGTGCTGGTCAACTCTTATTGCTAGAAAGTACAGGATGTACAGCCAGCTGCAGTCAACCTGAGTCAGGTCAGATTATCTCTGGTGTAGTTAGTCAAGGCTGGGTGAGCCAAAGTGATGAGCTATATGGTGGGCTGTATGATCTTATTTTGTCCTAATATGGTGTTGACTACTAGTTGGGTTAAATTTTTAAAAATTTCCATCACAATATAACATCAAATGATGTCTATGTCAGGCTCTCCTAGAACATGCAGTTGACTGAGAGTAAAAGAAGACAAGTGTACGCTAAAGGTTATGAGAAAGAACACAAGATAGATGCCCAGAGCTACACACACTGTTACCCTCCAGAGTAGTCCTATTTGTCCTACTCATGCAACATCTCTCCAAGCCTTCTTCTTTAGGCCTCCCAGGTATTACAGCTGCTTCTTTACCACTGGAATTTCCCATGGCTGGTGTAGCTACATCCTCTGCTCCTATAGGGGGCTCTTGCCCACCAGATACCTGTTCCATACACTACACCCACCACACTTGACCCCATACCCAACCCAAATTACAATTTAGCCCCAAAATCTTGCTCCCTCTTCCCCTAGTTCTCACTCTGGGAGGTAGCAGGGGCAGAGAAAATAGTCAGAGCTCATGTTCCTTTCTTCTTGACAGAAGTCTCCTGAACCAACCGGCCTCTGGGTTCCCTCTCTTTAGATCACCCCCAATATATCCAAGGGTTCCAATACTTAGCTCAGTCATACAGTCTAACCTGGTCTGATTTCAGTGTGACCCTTGACTACACTCTTCCTTGAGAAGAGAGATATGAGTGATGCTCCTGGGTCAGTCTTATAGAGATGAGCAACAACTCCAAGTAGCAGATCCACCCATGGAAAGAGCAGCCGTGCTCTGGGGGATCCTAGGTGGAACTCACAGGCAGATTCTGGGGACCTAGCAAGACGAGATTGCATGATTTCTTACTTAATAAAAGGTCTCCACAGGGCAGCCTGTAAGGCAGTTAATTTTAATAAGCTAAACACAACCACTCAGAAGAGTGAAGAAAACTAAACTCAGTTGATTACTCTGTGGCTTCTGCCCTTAGATGTTACACACCATTAGACCCAGAAAGTATAGAGTGACAGTATAAATGGATATTATCCTAAAGATCCATTTTATTACCCAATCAACACCAGATATTTGTACAGAAAATAAAGTCTGTCCCTCAGACCCCACAACGAAAACTCATTCATTTGACTTTTAATGTTTTTAATAATAGAGATGTGACTACAAGAAGACAGCGCATTTCTGAGTTGCAGATGTTAGCGTCTACTGTAAGAAGTCCTCTGGCTGGAGTGGAGCCCCAGCCCACAAGCATCTCTAGAGCCTTTGTGCACAAGGGGGTTCCTCCAGGGCCATGCTTCAAATGCTACCAGCATGGTCACCACACTAGGTAATGCACACAGCCTGGAATTCTCTCTAAACTGTGTCCTTCCTGTGGGGGTCCCCTCTGGAAGTCAGACTGGCCAATAGTTTCAACTATCCCTGCTGGCTCTGGACAATGTCTTGGCACCACCCTGTAACTGGCTCCTTCCTCAAATTTCTTGGCATAGCAACCGAAGACTCACAAGGCCCAGAGCTGCAGAGGCACCATGGGCCATTTTGAATGCAAAATTCAAGATGACTCTTGCAATGGAAGTTAAGTTCATTTCATTCTTAGTCAATACAGTTGCACTTCATGATATAAAAACCCAATTCTATAAAAGGTATCAAAATGAGAGATGCCCTTTCTCGGCATAGTGGTGCATGCCTATAATCTGAGCACTGGGGAGGCTCCGGTAGGAGGATCGCTGTGAGTCTATGCCATGTAATGATTTCCAGCCAGCCTGAACTGCATAGTGAGACTGTCTAAAAAAAGAGAGATCCCTGCAATGATGGCTTTAAGTACGTGCAGAATGCAAGAGTCATAGGGTTAAGAAAGCTGCTGTTCTGATCTCAGAAGGTTTGGGAGGCCAGCCAGTGTGCCCCTGAGAAGGCAGTGTGTGAAATTGGGAGTTTGATGCCAAAGGTGCTGTGGAGATCGCAGAGGTTTGGAAAAGCCAGGAACATGGATCAGCTCAGGAAACCTGAAATGAGGGAGCAAAGCCAGTTGAAGAGAGAAGCCTTGGGAGATGTAACCATCAGATATGATGTCTTGGTTACTCTTTTGCCGTTGCTGAGACAAAATACCCAACTCCCAAAATGAAGGAAGGAAAGGTTTATTTAGCTTACAGTTTGTGGAGGTTTCAGTCCATACTTGGCTGGTTCTGAGGCAGAGTGGCACATGGCAGAGGGCAAACGTTTATGGCAGCAAACAACCAGCAAATGGGAGAAATGGCTGCAAGCAGCCTCCTTTTCTCCCCTACATTGTAAACAGCCTACCCCCACCCAGGGTTTGTGAACCTCTCACACAATCTTCATGCCCTCCTCTTCCACAGGCTCAGGATGTTTACAAAGTAAGCAACTTGGCTTCCTGCTGAGTCACTCAGCCAAACCTTTAGACTCCCCAAGTTGACACAATGTATAAACCATAACAGTTGGCAAAGATCTAACAGCAGCCGCGAGCAGCAATGAGCACCTCAAGTGGGACAATCTGGGGACTGGGCCTGGGAATGTCCTATTGATGGAAGCTGTGGTCCTGGACCATAACCGTGGTGTGGAAGGTGTGGTGAGATGGTTGTACCTGGCATCGAGTTTTCTGGTTTGTTTCCTCTCTTCCAGGCAACTTTGACCACTGTGAGGAGTCTGGTCATCTTGCCAAGAATTGTGATGTTCAGGAAGATGACTGCTTTTGCTGCAATAGAGGTGACCTCATCACCAAGACAGCAGGGAGCATAGAAGTGTGAGAGTAGGTCGGCTCCTACTGTGGCAAACCCGGCCATCTGGAGGTGACTGTGACCTTGTGCATAAGCAGAAAGATGATTCCCGTGGGGAGTTTGCACACCTCAGAGAGAACGCACGAAGGTGTTCTTGTCATGATGAGACTGGTCATATAGGCATCAACTGCAGCAGACAAGTGAAGTCAACCCTTACCCCTGTGGCAGTCTGTGTATCTTGCATGGGAATGCATGATGGAGGCCACAGCCTAATTATCTTCCTCTGTCACCCCTCCTTTTTCTGATTGATGGTTCTATTATTGTCCCTGAGTCCTCTTTCCTGGGAAGATTGCAGATAGACGCTCTTCCCTTGCCAGTGAGCTTTAATTGTGTAAAAGAAAGGAGAGGGAGAAAAACCCAATTTTTGTGTTTAAGTACAAGTCAAGTTCATGCTTAGTTTGGTGGAGGCGTTAGATATGATGCCTTGTTAAAGAGTTCCCTTTCTATGAATAGGACTGAGTTGAGTCAGAGCAGTGATTCTATTCTGTGTTTGTGGAATAGATTTCCATGAGGAAGTAAAGCAAAATTTAGACATGTCTGACTATTGATAAATCTCTTTAATTTTAGTATAATGATAGCCACAGATTGACTGACCTGAGTAGTTGTTGAATTGTTATGAAACATGGTATGGAACTGAGTGGAAAGTGCTCTATACCAAGGAGTTAGAAGGCTACCAACTTTATAACATTGGTACATTGATAAGAGTTCGCTCCCAAAGCATCAGCCCAAAGCCAACTTTGGGCATTCTTATACAGGTTTGCAAGCAGGAAGTACAAAGGCTCAAAGGTGTGGTGAATTTTTATTGGGTAGTATCAGATATCTCTCAATGCTGGATGCAAATTCCTTGAAGTAAGTGAGTAACAGCGCTGGTCATGTCTTTTTGCCATAAAGTACAGGGTGTGCAGCTGGGTTCAATCAACCTGAGCTGGGTCAGGTTATCTCTGGTGTAGTTAGTCAAGGGTGAGTCTACCAAAGAGACTAGCTACATGGAGGGCTGCATGACCTTATTTTGTCCTAATATGGTGTTACACTACTAGATGGGTTAAATTTTAAAAAATTTCCATCATGATATAACATCAAGTAACATCTATATCAGGCTCTCCTGGAAGATGCAGTTGACTGGGAGTAAAAGAAGAGATGTGCATTAAAAGGTATGGGAGAGAACACAAGATAGATGCCTAGGGCTATAGGTATTGTTTCCCCTCCATAATAGTCCTGTGTGTGCATCCCATGTGATACCTCTCCAAGCCTTCTTCTGCCTCCCCCTTCCGGCCTACCAGCTGTTACAGCTTCTTCTTCGCCTATGAAACTTCCCATGTCTGCTTACCACTCCTTCACCTCCCACAGGGCCTCTTGCCAACCAGATACCTGTTCCATACACTACACTCACTATGCCCAACCCATACACCCAATCCAAGTTATAATTTGGCCCCCAAACCTTATTCCCTGTTGCCACAGTTCTCGCTTTGGGAGGTGGCAGGGCAGCGGGTATTGTAAGAGCTCATGTTCCTGTCTCCTTGAGAGAAGTCTCTTGAATCAACCAGCATCTGAATTCCTTCTCTTCAGATCCCACCCAATATATCCAAGGGTTCCAGTACTTAACTCAATCATACAGTCTCACCTGGTCTGATTTCAATGTGACCCCTGACTCCACTCTTTCTTCAGAAGAGAGGTATGAGTGTTGCTCCTGGGTCAGTCTTACAGAGATGAGCAACACCTCCATGAAGCAGATCCACCCATGGAAAGAGCAGCCGTGCTCTGGGGGATCCTAAGTGGAACTCACAGGCAGATTCTGGGGGCCTAGCAAGACGAGATTGTATGATTTCTTACTTAATAAAATGACTTCACAGGGAAGCCCATGTGGCAGTTAACTTCAGCAAGTTAAGCACAAGCACTCAGAACAGGGATGAAAACTCAAGTCTCCTGCCCTTAGATGTTAAACACCATTAGACCCAGAAATGCCAGTGTGACAACTCATCCTACAGATCAATTTTATTACTCAATCAGCAGCAGACATTCATAAACAATTATAGAAAAGGGTGGCTCTCAACCCCACAGCAAAAACTCATTGTAGTGGACTGATAACTTGTAGTCAACTTATAACCCCCAACTGAACTGAGTAAGCGTGGTGCTGGGTGTGGGGGGCCCACCTGGGGACTGTTACCAGCAGCATAAGAGGCAGAACTGGAGAAGGGAAAGTTATGGGTTTTGGGAGCTGAAAGGCTGTTGGAGCTGATGGGCGTTGGTTGTTTTGGCGGAGCTTATTGCACTGACTGTCCTGATGAACTTGGCTGTTTTCATCCTGCAAGGAGCTCGGGACCTCATTGGCACTGAGAATGGCTTTGGTTCACTTTGGGGGAGCTCTGGTCCTCGCTTTGAGCATGGCTTCCTGACTTTGGAGGGGAAGATGGCGCGCTGCTTGTCTCCAGGAGAAGCTTGATGTGTTTTCTTCTCTGATGGTAACTCAGCCATCTTGATCACTGGAGGACCTCAGCACCTCCCTGTTGCTGAGGATGGCTGTGATACCTTTAGGAGGAGCTCTGGTTCTTCTGAGTGTTGCTTCCTGTCTCCAATGCAGATCCCTCAGCCTCCTAGCACAGATCCTTCATCCTGCTGGCACAGACTTTCTAGATTCCACCACTGATCTTTGGGTCTTCCCAGGGCAGATCCATGAAATAGGCCTGCAGGAGACGTTCTTGTGGGCTCTGGGCCTCCAGCTGGGTTCATGGGAGGCATTGTTATGAGCTCTAGGTATTCAGTTGGACTCATTAAGGACATTTCCACGGGATCCAGGCCCTCAGCTGGATTCCTAGTGTGGACAGATTTTCTGCACTCTTTTGTATATCATACTGTGGGGGACTATTATAAATAATCATATAAAATATGTGTCCTGCATTATATTCTTCCCCTTGCAAAATAAGCCCCAAACCAACACACTCATTAATTTGTCTTTTAATGTTTTTAATAACAGAGATGTGACTACAAGAAAACAGGACATTTCTGAGTTGCAGGTGTTAGCCTCTACTGTAAAAAGTCATCTGACTGGAGTAGAGTCCTGGCCCACAAGCATCTCTAGGGCCTTTGTGCAAAAGGGAGTTCCTCCGGGGCATGCTTCAAATGCCACCAGAATGGTCACTGTGGTAGATAAGGCACACAGCCTGGAATTCCCTGTAAACTGTGTTCTCCCTGCGCAGGTCCCCCCTGGAAGTCAGATTGCCCAATAATGGCAGCTAATCCTGTGGGCTCTGGACACTGCCTCAGACCATCCGTAACTGGCTCCTTCACAGAATTTTTTGGCTTGACAATTGAAGACTTACCAGGTCCAGAGCAGCAGAGGCCCCCCTGGGACATTTTGAATGCTAAATTCAAGATGGCTCTTGCAATGGGGGTTAAGGTCATTTCATTCTTAATCAATATAGCTGCTCATCAAGATATGAAAACTCATAAAAGGGGGGATGCCCTTGCTGTGCATGGTGGTACATGCCTGTAATATCAGCACTGAGGAGGCTGAGGTAGGAGGATTGGTGTGAGGCTATGCTATAGAATGAATATAGCCCAGCCTGAAATGCATAGTGAGACTCTGTCTCAAGAAAAGGAGATCACACCAATGGTAGCTTTAAGTTCATGCAAAACGCAGGAGTTATGGGTTTGGAGGGCTATCCTGATTTCATAAGGCTTGGGAGGTCAGCTCATGTGCCCTTGAGAGGGCAGTGTGTAAAGGTGGGAGTTTGAAGCCAAAGGTGCTGTGGAGACCCCAGAAATTTGGAAACGCCAGAAGCATGGATCAGCTAAGGAAACCTGCGAGGAAGGAGCAAAGCCAGATGAAGAGGGAAGCCATGGGAGATGTAACCATCAGAAGCGCCATGGGGAAGTCTCCCCCACATAAGCCAAGTATACAGATGGTTGTGCCCCAGAAGGCTCTTGCTTGCACTTATTACTAATCCAGAAAAGGGCATGGAAATGAGCTATGGGTGCTCTCCTGCCCAGAGTTACTCCAAAGAATCTTCTTAAGGACCTTGGCATGAAATCAGAGTGCACTTTTAGTTATCCAGACCACTTTATATCATCATAAAAATCACCTTTTTCTGTTGCAGAGGTAACCAAAAATTCTCTAAGGATCTACGAAGTACAACAAACACCTTAATTTCTGAGTAAATGACAACAGAGATCTTCAAACACAGCCCTGAGTCTCTCATGTCTTAAAACCTCTTAACCAATGTTTCCTATCCACCAAGTAGGTCAAGAATCTGGAACTCCAGATTGGTGCAAAAAGAAGCCACAGAATGCCTCAAGGCCCAAGATGGCTGACAAATTCCCAGAAAGGGCTATAAAAATCCCTAAAGCAGAGGGAAAGAAGGATGGATGAGGGAGGATGATTCTCAGCATTATTCATTTCACCTTGCCCTCATTGCGTCTGTTCTTCTCCAACCATATTTTCTAATTCACCTTAGTTAAACTCATCTGGCTTTACACAAAAGCTGTGTGAAAGACATTCCCAGGGACTTGGACGATGGGTGGCTCGGTGGGCTGTGATGGCAGCAGTGAGTAGCTTCCATTGGGTGCTGAAGAATAGCAATTTCCTTGTGGTGGGGGAGGGGTGAAAGGTAAAGGCTGATGTGGACCAATAAAGAAAAATACACACAAGCTGAACTTAAATCCAGAGTTTAGAGGGTAACATAGGGGAAACTGGTCCAGGAGTGGGTCATGCTAGGACTCTTTAGACTCAGGCATTTGAGTGCTTTGAAAAGGTTCTGTCAGTTAGGCAGCAAATCGGCTGCTAACAGGCATATGGAGATTTAAATATACCGAGTGAAGCTGTCTTCTCCCTTGGACATGTCTGATTTAATCAACATAGTTTCTCATCAGGAGGGTTGGCATCCCAACCCAGTGACCCAAAGATGCAAAGCAGAATGGGGTATAATGACCGTTGCACCCACCTTCAGAGTCTATGGACAATGGGTCACCAGACAGAGAGGTTTCCCCCAAACAGATAATTTTCATAAAAATAGCAAGCTTCCTGTTCCTCCCATCTAAAACAGGGAGTGCTGTAGGCAAAACATTTACTGTCCTGCCCACAGTTTTAGGCAGGCTCCCAAGGGGAAATGGACACCCACCAACATCTAGCTGAGAAGGAGAGAGGGAAGGGATAAGAGGATCTGAGGATAATCAGAGAGGGGTGCAAGGGCTGAGTGACTCTGGGTTTCCTGGAGAGTGGAAAAGCAGCATCTCTCTGTTTATTTTTCTTTTTTAAAATTTTAATTAGTATTGTTTATTGGTGCAATGTAGATATACATAATAATGACATGTTTCCGGGGGAAGGCGGAAACACAGCTTCAGAGATCAGCACCAAGGACAGCGACTACGGGACAATATACTGAGGTACCGTGGATGGGAAACCCTTGGAGGAAGGACACAGAGAATTCCACCGTATTTACCCCCTACATCCATCAGGACAATGAGCTCCGTGGAGGTATACAGAGGGGAATGGTGGAAACTTGAAACCAGGGCACAAGTTAGGATGGTGCCACAGTTTTTAAGGCTCTGGGTAGGAAACTGTCTGCCCACAAGGGGAAATTGTGCAATTAATCAAGACCCCAACAGGGACCCCAGAGGGAGTTGTTGGAAGATCTGAACAAAGAAAATATATTTATACACAGTAAAATAGTACTCTACAGTGAAGAAGGGGTAATTTCAAACATTTGTTTGAAAACAGATGAACATTGGAAACACAATATTAAGCGAAATAAATGAGACACATAAGCCTGAATTCCATATGGTTTCTTTCATTTGAGAATTCCAAAGTATGGATAGAGTAATGAATAAAATAAAAGATAAAAGGAAACAAAGACACACATGTACTGCAAATGGGAAGGCGACCGAGATGTGGAGGGAGAGGGCCAGAAGTGGGGATAGAATGGGATGCAAAAGTTGAAGTTGCGTCATGGACCAAGTTTCCACAGTGAAAGCACTCATTATGTATTACAAACATGTACTAATACACAAACACATGTATAGACACTCCCACATCAGTGACTGATTGGCGACCCAGGGAGTATACACTAGCCAACTTCACAGATAGCTGGAGCAACACGTAATGGAGTCCACATGTTTAAGGAAAGCTGCAGATAATGTGAGTACAAGGTAAGGCAAGTCTCTCCTTACATTAATTAGTGCGTCTTTGCCTAGGTATTAGGAAACAGGACAAATCAAATATCATAGGGTTAAAAATGTGTATGTAGAAATTAGAGATCCCAGAAGCAAAGTTATGTCTGGTAAAGTTTGATGATAGATGTCGCGTTCCCTACAATCTAAGCTCCAACTTTTCTTAATGGAATTCCTTCAAAGCCCTTTTTTTGAGAGAGGATGTCACTCTGTAATCCAGGCTGGCCTTGAACTCATTATGTAGCCCTGGCTGGTCTCTCACTCATGGTGATCCTGCTTCAGTTTTCCAAGTGCTGGGATAACATGGCTGCACCCCTATGCTTGGTACAAAGGCCTTTTCAGTGGTGAGAAATATCACTGAAGTGATTAACTCAGTGGGTGTTTGTATAAGCAGTCACCCACTGTGCATTTTGGAAGGTTCCTGTCTCTGGCATCATGCAGTTGGCCTCTGGTCTCCACAGAAACCTGGAAGCACTTTCTGGCTCCTCAGGGTGAATTTATTTTTTATTTATTTATTTTTTATTTTATTTTATTTTAGAAACATAAAAGTACAAAAACATATTGACAAACAGACACCCATTATCATAGAAAATAGTACAATCACAACTAATCTATAGACAAGGTGATATGGTCTCAACAGTAGTTGTTGCTTTATCCATTGATATCTTCGAATTGTAGATGTATGGACCCATATACAGACATGCAAATTTCGTCAGACAGTTTATC